>JASSUY010015542.1:0-30997 GCA_032466535.1 Forpus xanthops | reverse complement strand
GGGGGGCTAAGTTTTCTGATCTACAAAAGCAGATTATAGCCCTTCAGTCTTCACTGAGTTTATGTGCAAATAAGATTCCTATTAATTTCAGTAGCATTTTTGCTTAAGAACTAAAGATTTCAAGATTCTACCCCCGGCCTCAAAAAACATCAAGTAAAATGTTTATTGCAATTTTGCTGGAAATAAAGCCTGCAGGAAATAAACTATCACACTCACTGATAAATCACAGAACTAGAATAAAGCATGTGAATAGATCAGGAGACAGTTAAATAAGAATTAGATATTGTTTGCATGAGACCTGGAGTCACCAGCAGTATTTTCCTTTTGTCAGATAGTGCTACAATTGATTTTTTTGAAGGCCTTCTAGCTTTAAGGTATAAATGAGAAATTTTACTCAATTCTGCCTGAATTTAAGACATAGAAGATAAAAAGTTGACACTGAAGAATGGCAACATTTTTGCTATTTGTAAAATATCTTACTTGCATAATTATTGACACAAAACAGAAAATAAAGACATTTCCAAGGTAATTTATGCTCCCAACAAAGCATAGGGTTTTTTAAATTAGTCCAGAATTCTACTATAGAACACAATTCCAAATTCCAGAGGTTAAATCCCAGAAGTGATTTAAAAAAAAAATTGCCATTTTCTTTATTG
Organism: Forpus xanthops; assembly: GCA_032466535.1. NCBI lineage: Eukaryota > Metazoa > Chordata > Aves > Psittaciformes > Psittacidae > Forpus > Forpus xanthops. The sequence goes on along the minus strand of JASSUY010015542.1, from coordinate 30,341 downwards.
CACAATGGAGAAGTCTTCAAAATACTGGGACATAACCAAGTAAATGCTGAATTTTTGCTTTGTGTTCTAAATCTGCTGCAGGGGAAATAAATATCGTGACAATTTTTGGCTAAAATTTTACAATGTATATCTACTCCAGACACAAACCCTTTTATCTGAACTCTTATGTCCTTGTTAGTCTTGAGTAGGAACATGTTATCCAAAAGATGGACCTATTCAGGTCAATGAGTGATTTCATGGAATATGAAAATGTACCATGTGTTCTATGTAATCCTGATTAACTCTGGCATGGAGTCTTATTTCTTCATGTAGTGTGCACTACTTTCACCTATCATCCTACGCCTTAAATCAGCATGATTTTAATGCAATAAAGTACCTTAGGCAAAGATTAAACTGTACCAGTGCTTTAAGCCTAGGAATCATCCACTTGAATACTGCATGCCAGTCGACACTTCAGTTCATATACAAAACAATGACTGATCATAGCTTGAAGTAGCACTCAGCTCCGAATCAGGTCCTCTGTTATTGGCAACAAAAACTAGAAAAAGGGGAGTGGGTTTTGATTTCAGTTGTGTGTATAGAAATCTGAGTAATTCTATTTAATTTTGAGAAGTCACTCCAGATTTACACCAATGCTACTGAAAATCAAAATCTGGCCCATTGTCTTAGCAAAATACACCAAGTCAATATCAGTTCATTACAGAGAGGGAGAGAGAAAGAGAATGAGAGAGAAAACAAGGATTTCGTTAGCAATGCATTCTGTAGTATAAAAGATAAAAAGGAATATCCAATTAACACACCACTATAATTGCTTGCAGACATTCTTTTTTATTTAAAGATGAAATAGCTAAGAGTTCTCATCAAAACTAGGGTCACAGCCTACATATTAAATGAAAGAAATTGATTGGGCTTTATTACACCCTGACTACTGCAAATGTGCCTCAATCACTGATTGCTATAAATTTATTCTTATAAACTACTAATTGCCCAAGTCATAATGGTAACAATGGTATAATGAAATTATCTTGATCAAGCTGATGCACAAATTTTGCTTGACAACATGAGCAGTGTGAGAAAAAAGGGAAGAAGACATGCATACAAATATATAATGTTTCATTAAAATTAAAACCAATGTTAAAACAACTGTTCTCTGAAGTATACAAAGTTCTGTATTAAAAGGGCTTCCTTTAGAAAAATCATTTAAGAAGACAGGCATTTACATTTATAATAAAATGATCTTGAATTTTTTATTTGTCTTGAAAATTAATGACTTACTTAATCACATTTGATCAAAGGAGATAAGTTGATGTAGTCATGTGTTCCTGATTGCATTACGCTTGATCCAGAGTGGCATGATGGATATTTAATAGTCTTGCTGTCCCTCTGAATCTTGTCACCACTTCCTGATATGCATGGATACTGTAGCATACACCACAGCACAAAACTGTACTTTTAATAGAGCACACTAAGTTTAGAAAAAAAGAAATTCTGTTTGAGCTCACATACTGGAGCTCTTAGAAGTAGGTTATCTAGCACTGAAATATTTTTATTTAAAAGACAAAAACATAAGATAACTCTCCAAATGGCTTGAATAATTTTCCCCTTTTAAAATCCCATTTTGCTTCTATGCTGCCTCTATTTAAAGATATTGCTATAATAGGATTCAAGGACTAGTCAGAGAAAAAAATATGTGAAAACAAAGATAGCCATCCAGAAAATGTAGGAAATTTCTAGAAGTTGGAATGCAGAGCAGTGCGTAAAATGCGAAAATTGGTGCTATTTATATTGAGCTAATAGCTATTTCTACAAGTGTCAGCTGAGCCATTCAGAGGGAATATTGGTATATATGAGAAATTATTTCTGAGTAGTTCAAGTGTAGTCCAAACTGCTTCAGAATTAATCTCACCAAAAATTTATTTAAATTCATCTCTAATTCTTTCTCACTGGAGTATTTAATCAGTATGAAAACTATCTTTTTTGTTCATGAGCATGTCTTGCTCCACTCTCCCAAAACACACGTCTAAACTTTTTTACAAAGCTACAGTATATTGATTCTTTAAGATAAATTCCTGCTAAAATTGGTGTAGCTGACACAATCCTAAAGGAACACAAGAAACTCTGGAAAAAAACTCAAATTGGAAGGGCCCAGGCTGGGCAATACATCTGACTGGCTGCCCCCACACTTTAAATTTGTAACTACTGCAAGGTGTTTGTCCTGCTGCCAGAAAGCTTTTTGCTAATGGCTAATCCAAATCCATTTTGCTGCCATTTATACTTAGGGACATTTATTCTATGTATAAGGACCACAGAAAATGTTTTATTTCTTTGGTCTGTGCAATATCTTTTACGCATGCAAAGTCTATAGATCTGCCTCTCTCAGCTTCCTCTATAGTGGTGTTTAAGCCCTCATACGATGAGAACTTCAAAAATACACATACACGGGCAACGCATAGATGTTTGAGACATGAATGCTAAGCCCTGCAGCTTCTCAGGAACGCAGGATCTCGTGGGGAGCACGCCCACAGCACCCAGCGGGGGGTTCCCAGCGCTGCCGGGGGTGGAGCAGGGGCAGAAGCTGGCGCCCGCAGCCGGTCCCGCAGGGCGGTGATACGGGAGCGGCAGTACTCCATCAACCTCCTCGGCACGGAGGGATGACTGCGGTGCTCAACGCCAGCCGCCACCTACCGCCGCCCACCCTCGAAGCTTCGCGAACCCTCGCGGCGCCTCGAGCGGCCCCGTGGGAAAGGCGGGGAGACTGTGAGCTCCACGTTCCCCCAGCGGTCAGTAAGCGTTCTGAGTGTTACCCCTGCGGTAGTGGGGAGTCTGTGGCAACTCGCAGGAGGGTAAAAGGTAAAATGTTAAACACCTTTTATGTTTGGGAGCGATGGAAAACGTGTTCTGCTTTTGGTGGGGTTTTTTTATTGTCTTTGCTGGTGTATTTCCCAGGCATCCCGGTGTAGGACTCCCCTACTCTTCAGTACGTAAATACATGATTTCTACAAGTTTTCTTCAGTTGATTTCTATCATGTGGTGGTGGCGGCTTTGGGGAAATCTGTAACTCAGTTCTTGCACTAACCTGGAATTCATCAGTTTAGAATGGGTTTTGCATGTGTGCATCCAGCCATTGGGAGTTTCCTAAACAGAAGTATCTACTTTTTGAAACGTTTGTTTCATCTCCATTCACCTCGTGTTAACTGAATGTGCCCAAAGCCTTCACTAGCTGTTTCTACTTTTACCATATGATAAATGCATTAGTTTCCTACTCTGGAGAGCTTGGTTGGAAGCAGGTTTTTAGGATTGATTTGTTGTTTTTTTTTCTTGCAAATGTGTTTGTTTCCATGAGTAACATGTAACATTCTGGGGGGAAAAAATAAAATCATTGATGCTGTAGATGTATTGTTAATTCTGTGGTGCTAATTTTATTTTAACCAAGTGTGTACTAGTATCTTAAAACAATCTTACTGAATCATATTGATGTGTTTAGTCAAGTATTAGGATTCTGTGGTGGTCTTGAAGCAATTGTGTATAGGATTGGCTGGTTTGTTTGAAGAAGAAAAGCAGCCTTGGTTTTAGCATGCAATCCCCTGTACAGGTTTTAGCTGCTCAGTGGAGAGATGAAGTTTTATAGAACAGGGGAACTTAAAACTGATTTCTGTCACTAAATATGGTTTTAAATATATTGGTAGGATGGCCTGCAGATAACTTTCCTGAGGTTATGCATTCCATGTGTGTATACAGTGCTGATATGTGCATTTTAGTGCTCTTGTTAGACCATAGTTTTGTGTTTTCCATCATAAGCATGCTGCACTTACATGAGCAGTGAATACTAAGTAATATAACTACTGTAAATATTGATGGTTACTGTGTGCTATTAGATTTCCTTTTCTTACTGTTTTGCTTTAGATTGCTTTGTTGTTGTTATTTAGTCTGAGTGGATGAAATTGCTTTAGCTTTTTTTTAAACACTGTTAGATGGGACTTTCTGAAATAATACATTTTCACACCTGGAAGAAAATATTTAGCGCTTTTTTTTTGTTTGGTTTCCATTTTTTTTTTTTTTTCCTTATAATGTTGCTGAATTTAGTTGCTGGGTTTGGGTTGACTTCTTCTGTGAGCTGGTAGCATTTCAAAAGTTATGTATATCTACAGGTGGACATGCTTTTAGATTCAGACTGTATATGAGAATCTGGCCTGTATAGGAAGTAGCTGCCCTTAAATTGACAAATCTCAGAACTGATGTTGGAGAACAAGAAATAGCGATACTTAGAACGTTTCTGAAATGTCAAAATTGGGATTTTAAACTGGTATCCACTGAGAAGTGTGAGAAAGTTCCTTAATCTTCTTAATAGTCAGTGAATGATACCTGCAATGCTATGCTGTGCAATAATACCATTATTTCTGGAACTTGTAGAAAAAGAGTGCAAAGGTAGCATTTTCAAAATAGCCTGTTCAGACAAAGTTGTAGCACTTACTTTCTGTCTTACCCATTTCTTTATCCATTCATCTCTATATCACAGAATGACAATCCTAACTTACTTAAACTCTCCAAAGGTGTATTCTTAAATTTTAATGTTGGAAAAGCTTCATGATGACTAGTACTTTGGCTTAATGTGCTATAGGTTCTGACAGCTGCTACTGTAAGAAAAGCAAAGGATGACTGCATTACTGTCAGTTTATGTCACATTCTAGTTGCCGAACTCTTTGCAGGGATGGTGACAGTGAACCACACAAGAATGACAAAGGTACTTGAAGCTATGATTTTGAATAAGGAAGAGTGGGTGTCCCTTCATACAGACGTTCATGAGTGTGTCCTGAGCACAAGATTCAAGACACTTGAATTGCATTTTGTTTGTGCTGTTAGCTCTCTTCTGCATGTGGATTTCTTTGTGGCATGGTGCTTGCTCCCATTTTTAAAAATTACTTGTTCTTCAGGACTTGTACCTGCTTTTGACATTCTCAAAGATGATAATAAGCAACCCCAAACTGTTGACAAGCACAGAGTAGGTCAGAGTACGCACAGAATAGCTGTAGCTGTGGAATATACTTGAGGGAGAAGGCAGTCTCTGAGGCATGACCCCCAAGTACAGTGAAACCTGTCTGGATAGTAGCTTGCAGTTGTAGGTACAATGAAAATGTGACCTTATTTTCAAGCCAAATAAAATTGGGCTAGGGTTAGGGTGTGCTGCATATATTTTATTAGTAGACTGTATGAAACACCACTTTGTTTTCTTTTTCAAACTAATTTCTGTATCTTCATTTATCTAAAGATTGTTTCCTAGATGAGTTTCTGTATAAAATAGCCAGTATACTTCTCTGTGTTAGATAGAATAGCTGCAGGTGCCATTTACACAGAGGACCATTATCTGTCTTGTACTAGTTATTTCCAAGGTTTTTGACTCTGTGATGAAAAAAGTAGCAGAGCAAAGGCGTAGAAACAACCTTGTTTTCCATATTGATACTTTTTTTTTTTGTGGTTGACTAGAGTAGCTGCCTCAGTTTGCAACTAACTGCAAATTTGCTTGTCAGTGATTGCCAGGATTAAGTGTGAAGTTGAGACTGTTGCCTGGGTGATGGTTACAGAAGTCCAAAGGATGCAGTGGACTTTTCTTGCCTGATTGTATTTCCCAGCTTTCACCCAGTGTCTTTTAGTCCCTGTCCTTTCCATCTCTTCTTTATCCTACACCTGTGATGAGTGGACTGAGTGGGGGATAATGACATATATATGTTTTGTTGACTTAACACAACTTTTATTGTGCTTGCTTGCTATGTGAAGTTTCTGCAGTGATAGGTGAGTTTCTGCAATTGACAGAAATACAGCTAAGCTACAAAAAAGCTCTATGCATAGTGTTAGCAATTTTATGGATAGATAAACCAGGAGGGAGTATGTGGGAATGAAAATAAATCAGTGGACAAGTACTGCAACTCCTAATAAAAAACAAATACTCTTTTGATAGTTATTTCCCATAATCATAGAATAGTATCCACACTAACACTTAGTTCAGTACTCTATCAAATGCTATGCAGAGTTAGTACCTATGGCTTGTTTTCTAAAGTTACATGGGAACATCACTGGACTAAATCTGCTGCATATTTTGTATTTTGGGTCATTGTTCTTCAAAGCTGAGATTCGCTGTTTCCTATGTATTCTCTGGTATTGTCAGCTGAAATGCGCAGTAGCAGTCACAGGAGAGAATACTGTGACAGATTGCAAAGCAGTGTTGTTTATGTTTCAAGTTCCATTAGGAATGAGCTGTTTTAAAAATTGTATCAACTGTGATATTTCAAATTCTGGGAAGTGTTTTTCTAAAGGCCTTGTACTGGGAGGTAATAAAAGATTCGTTTAGTTTGCTTAGGTTTGAACTGGAGAGAATTTTGTAGTGCTGAAAGTGGAGCCTAGGCAAACCACAAGTCTGATCTAGCTTGATGTCTGTGTCCCTAATTCTAGAGCAGCATTCAGACTGCTTTAGACACAGGGATTTACTGAGAATATTTCTTGTTATTTATTCTCAGGAAGTGAATCTATTGTTCTTCGCAGTATGTACTCTTTTGAGAAATGTGGCTTTACAGTGTTTTATATTCCTAGGAAGGATACATGTAGCAACTGTCTGAGTTCCATGGAAGCCTTGTCCGTGGCTGGCTTTAGTTTACCAGGTCAGAATTTGCAATCAAAGCCTGACTGCATGCAAAAGAAAGATTGTTCTTCTCTAGTTCCCTTTAACCATGATACTTACATTTTTGCTTCTCTGTAGCAACAAAAGCCTATGTGTGATGAGTGGTGAGTTTGTTTTGTTTTATTCTCCTTGATTATTGTAGTCACAGAATAGTGGGTCAGCAGAGTTGTGCTTTAAACTCAACTGGACTTTTTATATATATAAAGGAGTGCTTGTATGTTAGAGCCATGATGAAGTTTTGTAATACAATTTTTAAAATCAAACTGTTAAATGTAGATTACCATAGGGGTACAAAGCATGCTGTGGCTGTTACTTCAAAGAAACATTTAAACTTTCTTTTTAAGCTTTTAAACTTTCTTCAAGCTTAAAATAGGTGTTTCTAGTCCCAAAACAAGTGATCGAAGGTCACATAGTAATTAACTCTTGGATACAATTCATTGGCATTAGAAGGGTATTCTTCCGTTGCTTTGCATGCAGAACAAATGCTTCATTAATCAGAAACATATCAACCTGAGATTGAAAACTAATAAAATCAAGTGCTATGATTTGACATTGCTGGGGACACCACATAATAAATGTCTTTATTTATGCAATTTTCTGCTTAAATACCTGGATTTTTTTTTTTCTTGAATGTGAGGATTTTGGAAGACCTTTTTAATAATCCAGGACTTGTAAGATGACGAAGAGAGACCAAAGCTATCTTCAGAAACAGGAAATAAAGGGATGAGAATTTTTCAGTAAAAAATCTGGATCTCACACAAATTATGGCCGTTATAGTCTCTACAGTACTGTGAGGGGGGAAAAAATATAAGTGGTTATAAAAGGCCATAATGAGGTACATAAATGGTGGGTACATTTTTTTTTTCTCTAGTAAAAAATCTGTATGCACAGTGATGCTAGATATTTTGTTACCTTTTCATTTAAAAGGAAGGATATAAAAATGAGATTGAGAGGTACCTCTCTTCCTCTTAGGTAGAATTTGAGAAGCAGCCCACTTGAGGAGGTCAGCTCCTTGGTCACCATGCTATTAGAGCTGGGCTCTGAACAGACATGGTCTAGAATGTGAAAAAATTATCTTTTTTCTTTCTTTTTCCACTTTGATACCTGAGATTTTTGAGAGGCAGACAATTTCATTCATTATACTTTGTGATTTCACTGTGGTTTATAATTTTGGCATACATCACTTTTTTTAAGAAAAAAAAATAAAGTGTACCTAGCAACAGGAAGAGTCTACATATTCTTCATTCGGAAAATTTTTAACACTACTTATTTTCCCTCTGTATCAGACATGTTAAGGTATCTGGAAACGAAGTACAATTAAAATGCTTTTTTTGCTTCTGTTTTTCTTTTTTGTAGTCCTTGCTATTGTTTGTTTTGTTTATTTTAAGAAATTGTTGACAATTATACCACTTTAAAAGTAGAATTTTCTCAGCTGCAGTACTAGTCTTGAGAGAAAAAATAGAACAAAAAAAGTCATAAGAGCAGATATCATAAATGTTGGCCTAGAGTGCTACACAATCACATTATGTTTTTCTGTTTTGTTTCTTGCCACACTGCCATCTTTTGAATATGTTACTATTCAAATATATCATCACAGCACAAACCATCATTTATGACCTCCCTTAATGTTACCATCTGACTAGTTTCTGTGTTCATTTACTGCACTCTGCATATTTCAAAGAGCAGATTGTTATTGCTATCACTGTCACATTGTTTTCCGTTTTTTTTTCTGGCTAGAATAGTGGCAGAAACAGCTCTAGGTATAATATAAGTGGAGGCATGGTTAAGATATCTTATAAAATAAATATTTAAGCTTTCCATCTGTTTCAATGATGGGAGTGTTTCTTTTGATATTTGTTACCTAAGTTTAAAAGATTTAAAACTCAAAAATATTGTCATAAGCTTTTAGCAGTTTCTAAAATTTACTTTTGAAAATGTATTTGATCTGGAAGGAAAAGTACTGCAAAGACAGTGCCAGTACTTTTCTTTGCAGACATTCTTTGTCATGTATAGGCCAACTCTTGAATGATAATAAATGGATGAAAGCAGAGCCAACCCAAATTTCAAGGGTTTGATTTTTGAATGATTCATTTCTAAACTTAAAAAAAAAAGTACTGAAATTGTATTACCAATTATATTTCTTTTTTTTTTTCTTTTTCTTTTCTTTTCTTTTATTTTTTTTTAAGTCATGCAGGAAATAATTTTTGAAGACAAAACTTAGGATAGAGGTATGTGATAGCTCTAAGCCTCAAATCCTTTAGGTGTGGGTCTGGGAATTTAGTCTGATATATTTGGGAGCCATAAGGGTACTTGCTGCAGAACCTGACTTGGTCAAAGTTAATTTTATTTAAGATTTACAGCAGATATCTTTTCAACTGAATTGGCTGCTGCTCTTGCATTTCTTGGGAAAGCGTGAAATCACTCTTAAAAAAGGCTGCTTCATGAAGGATTGCTGAGATGCTTACCTTAAAGGTTGCCATCAGATCTAAAAATTCAGTTGTCTTGGAACTTAGATATAGGACCTTTGCTGTCATTAGTTCATTTATCTGTGTGCAGAACTGAATACTGAACTTTATGGAGAGAGAGGAGATTTTGCTCCTTTGTGAAGATCTTAAGAGTATTGGAGGAGTTATTTCTCTGGACTTTGGTAAATAGGTTGTCTGAAAATTTCTTTATGTAATAGATGAAATGGACAACTTAATCTTTCGAAGATTTCAGACTTGTGAATTTTTAATGAAAGGTAAAAAGAACTCTGAAAATCTAGAACAAATTGCTGTAAAAACTAGAAAAGAGGGTATGGGTTGTTGAGAGTTGTGCAGGTTCTTCTTAGAGAAGCCCACTGCAAGGAAGTTAGGAAGAGAAGTTTGGTAAAGGGTACATGACACATATTAGAAAGGCATTTTTATTTGTGCTGTGTAGTGATAGAATGCATTTTTTAAAATGTGGCAGAGGAGAAAATATAGAGTACTGGAGTATTCTATGACTAAATAAAATGTGGGCGGAGAAAGGGTGCTTGAAACAGAAAAGCCAGAAGGCAAGAGTTGTTAATATTGTTCGTGAATGCTGCAGATTATTACAGAGCATTGGTATAATTACTCATGATGATGTTTCCTTTTTACTATTCAATGTTTAGTTCAGCAGTCTCAGTACTATCTCTGATTCCTAAATGACAAATTCATTTCATTAGCACAAATTTCTAGGGTGAAACTGGACTCATTTCACTAAATTCTTGGAGAATCCTGGACTCCAGGTATATCTTCAGCACTTAGAAGTCTGAAGTCACTGTTCCCACCAGTTTAACTGCCCAAGAGGAGTATCTGTTACAGCCTTTGGGTTTTTTTGGATAGTCACTCCTTTGTGCAAAGAACTTCACAAGCAAGCAGTTTTGTTCTTTATACTGTGATCTGTATCTCCAGTCTCTTAATCTCTCTCTGCAGAACCTAGTCATCATGTGCTTCAGTAGTTTTAACAGCCCATAAATTACAGACAGTAAAATCCCTTGCATTTTCCCACCACATATTTGCCCCCTTTTTTGTCCTTCATTGCCTTCATGTTCTGTTGTTTGCTTCCTTCTGCGTAGACAATTCTGTCTCAATGGGTTTTATTTCTGTTTTTCAGGCTTGACTCTTCAGTGTGCAGATTTCACTAAGCTAAACCCCTGTAGGGCTGACTTGGCATTCAGTGTCACTTGTCAATTTCATTGATCACTCTCTCACCAGTAGTATGGAGACTTGCAGAGTCAGCAGCTAGCAACAGGCTAGAACCTCAAGACTAAAAATAAAGACCTTTCTGATTTCTCTGCAGTGGGACTGTCAAAATGAATATATATATATCTAAAAGACATTTTTGTTACATTCAACTCTATTTTTTTCTCATTAAATCCTTATTTTCCAAAAGGTGATTCTTCTGTGGAAAACAAAAATTGTGTTTTACACGTTTAAATAATTTTATGTTTTATTCCTTACCTCTACTTCCATAAGAGTCAAACAAGAAAGCACTTCACATACAAGAGTATGTGTCTGCTCTCCAGTTTTAGAAGGATGTGACCTACGTTTAATGATGTATTTTCACTACTCTTGCCCTACTTCTCTCCCCACCACCGCCCTTCTTTTAACTTGTATTAGCTCTGTAATCCACATAGGGGAGTGCATGTTTGAGAGAGAGAACAAATGGTTGAGTGGGAAATAAATGTCCAACTCTGACAAGCTGTTTTATTTCAACTGAAGAAAAACTTAACATTTTTACTGCTACAAATTCTCCCTGGACTGAATTTATTTTCTTAGAGGATCCACAGTTTTTGAAGCATTAAGTCTTTCCGTAGAGTGGGATTGAACAGCCTTTTTTTCTGCCTTTCTGTGCCTTCTTTCCCCATATATATGGTCTAGACTTACCTCTTTGTCAGAAAGATGTGCAAATTCTCCATCAGTGTCATCATTTTGTCACAGGTAGAGGAGCTAAAGATTTGCACAATGGACAGTCATGTAGCTGTGTCTTTTTCACTTCCTGAATACTACTGCACCAACAATTCCATGTGAAGCAAACACAGTTGTTTGTAGACAATACGTAGACCCTATACATTCCTTTCTCCTCTCCACTGCTTGCTGTTGTCTTTTGCTTATGCCTGATTTTGTACAATGTAGTGATAAAGTATTCCATTGTCATTCTTGGCAGTGATATTTGAAGTTATTTAACTGTTCACTTAGTAATTTTCCACTGCTTTTCTCTCTGAAGCACCATAAACCTCAAGCCTGCAACACTTTGTTCAGGGACTTGAACATAAAATTATTTTCACTGTTGAAATCAATACTCAGGAAGATGCTGTACTTCGTGGATGATCAGAATACCTTGTTTGCCATTTTCCTTTTCATATAATACAGAACTGTTTTGGAGAATCATCCCAGCAAAGTTTAACTTACTGATGTTTGCTTTCCAGGCTTATGTCTGTAAATGTGATGATAGTGCTGCTGTTTTGAAGATGGCTTGATTGAAGTGGTGGTTCTAGTAACAAATGAGTAAAGGAGTCATATACGGTATAGCAGCTCACAGAATTTGCTGAAATCTAAACTCTTTTCATTCCAAACTGAATTGTAGCTTTCAGTATAAAAATTAAAAAAAAAAAAAAAAAATTTGGTTTAAAAGATGACAAAGCACCCCATTTACTCTATAATATTGTTCATCATTGTTTACAAAGAAAAGAAGCACAGGCAAATGTTACTGTGTTGTGTTTTTGTTGTTGTTGTTTTTATACATATCTGGATTGCTATGCTCTTTGCCTGAGTAATAACAATGTGAGCATGTTGCAAGATGTCTACACCTCTAGAAGTTTTGAATACTATATCACCTGTATTTTGGAAGTTTGTATGTTCACTATGCTTCCACATTTCACAAAAATAGAGATGTAACCATAATACCAATAGTATAGTGTCAGGCTTTCAAATGACAAGGAACACTAGTCATGAAAAGTTGCTATTTTTTTGTTTAATATATATTTTTTCCTCTGTTTTGTGTCTTGGAAGGCTTCAAAAGGAAGGATAGGGAAAAAGCAAAACAGAACTTTGACAGTAATCGGTATATCCTGAACTAAAAGTCTGAAGGTCGTATACTAGATACGGCTCCTATAAGACACTTTTGTTTGCCTCAGCTTGGTACTTGTTACAGTGAAGTCTAGGACCTTTGGAAAACTGAGGTCTAAAGGGAGTCAGGGTGCTCAGCCTGTATGAAAATGGCACCATATACTACTCTTAAGTGTGAGATCACTTTGTCATAAAGTAGGATAGTTATAGTTGCTTGCTCAAGGTCCAAATTGATGCAGACATTTTCTTTTTTCATACTGAAAATAGCTCTGTTGAATCCATGGCAAGCCAAAATTAAATGTGAATCTGGCAGTCCCATGATTTATTTTCCCCCAACTTAGCCTCTTTTTCAGAGACTTAAAGCTACTTGTTTCCCAGGTGAACTCTGTTTTATTCAGGCTGTTGAAGGTTGTCACATATTTAGTTTGTTGTGTTCTGTCTTCCTGTGACAATATTTCTTTCATTAAATGGATGTCCTGATCAGAAATAATATTTTTTTGTCCAAATTATTGATAATGTCCATTTATTCATCACTGGTTGGACCAGAATATCTCCTTGATTATACATCCAATCTTACTGCTTTACTAAACCCCATCTCTGTACCTTTCCTGTATAATAAACAGACATCCCTGCTGTGTCTTTATAACTGAAAGTTGTAGGGAGTTGATTTGTTGACTTAAGGTGCAGGGGAGGAATGTTTGGGTTTTCTTGCTGTTAAAAATGAACGAATATACAACATATGTTCCAAATATTGCTGATTTTGTGAATGACTTTCTGCCAAGGAAAGGTTAGCACAGCTGTTTAATGCTAAATTAACAGAAACTTACCTTCAGTTTAACAAGGAAATTTGATCTTTTTTGTCACAGAACTTTGGTTTCTGTGCTGTGCATATGACACACCTGTGCCTTGTGCTCTTAGATATTAAATCCTGAGTCAGATTAGAATCTTGCACAACAGAGTCACAGAAACAAGAAAATAATCTGCTTTTACAAATGACATGTTTAATAAATTATTGTATTGCACAGTCCATTGTGAAGGGCCAGGTTATGGCTAGATTTTGTGAATGCTAAACAGCAGTAGAATTTAAGTGCCTACAAAGAAAAGGTCATAGGAAAAAGGGCACTTTTGTGAGAGACAGTGTAGGAACACGATTCTAACAACAATCAACCGACCAAAAAATGAGTGCAGAACACTTCACATTTTTAACTTCTTTCTTCCTGCCGTGCAACACTTGCAGAAACAACTTTAAAAAACAAAACAAAAACCAAACCATCAAAAGGTTTATACATGCTAATGTAGTTTGGCAATGAGTAGCACACAAGAATAAAAATTCCAGCAGAAGTTACATGCTTCGTGAATTCAGGCTTGGCTAATGAAACTAAAGAACCTGTGATACCCACGAGACTAAAACTCTTGTTACAGGTTGTGACCTTCAGCGTTTTCTGTAGTTGTTTCTCTGCAGTTCTGATGCATTCAGGATTTAGGTTAGGTTCTTTGTCGTAATGGGTACTCATTGCAACTGGGTGGAAGAAAGAAGAGTTGCTCAACTGTAGAAACTGAATGAGGCATGTGCTGTTTATTGGTCCCTTGTCTATACTGTTTTTGCACTTTTACTCTCCCTGTCCTTAGGAAATATGCTTCCTGTCATCTTCAGGAATGTTTGCACTTATAGCAGTAGATTGTCAGTTGCCTTTCTTGTCTCGATACTAAAATCTCAGGGAAACGACAGATAATCTCTCAACCATGAATAATTTTTCATTTGTGTTCTGCGATCTCAAAAGCAGATCCTTCCCTACAGAAGCCTTCAGAGAACAACAGTGGTACAACTCATACACAAACACACGCAAAAGTAATATATGTGTTTTATTGTATGGATGTTTGCATTAAGGTTGAATGTTTAATAGACTTCTACTAGTTGCCTTTGTTTACAGTAAGGCATTTACCGGGCTTTTTTTCTCCTCTTCTCCTTCTCCCTCCTCTCCCCCCACAACAATTTAATTGTGTGTCAAAATTGAAAGCATAAAATGTTTGTGCTGCAAGGTTCAGTTACTTTTTATGTAATTAGACTGGATCTTAGAACTAGGGTTTTTTTTCAATAACAAATGCCAATGCCAAAAAAAGAGACAAGAGCTAAGGTGTAACAAACATCAAGATTAGGAAGTTTAGGTGAGCAGAAATTCGAGTTCCATGCAGAGTTCAGTCCCCAGCTTTCTCTCACTGACATGAGTAGCCAAAAGCCAACTGACTACTGAGATCAGTCCCAGATGCATGCACAGTCTGCTGTGTTACTGCAATGCTTCCTTCTAATAACGAGTGATAGGACATGCAAAGGTTGATAAAATGATATCCTAAGATATATGCAGAGAGGAAAATGACGGAAGATGGATATCACAACATGGCAACTGCGAGGACAGTGTAGTATGATGATCATGGTAGAAAATTGTATTGCACAACACCATTGCTGTTAGTTTTTGCAGGCTTTTCTGTGCTGAATGTTTTATGTTTCATTTTCCGTGACAAAGAATAGTAGCTGCAGGAGATCTTTGAGGTCCTTTGGGGCTCCAGTTTCAAAGACATAGTTCATTGACTCAATGGTGTACTGAAGTATAAAACTGGAAGAATGCAGTGATAGCTAAAGATTACTATCAGGATTACAAATCCAAACCTATATACTTAAGTATGGATTTTCCTCTAATTTCTTATTGCAAAGTAATTTCTTGTTACAGTCACTGCATACCTTTAAATAATATTTCAATTCTCTGTTAATATTGTAGAGAGTTAAGTAGTTTGAAATGCTGATGATCTTACAAATCTAAATAGTAATATATATTAAAAAAAATAAAAATCTGCTGACCCAAATGTATTAGAAACAAACCTATATAAAGGAACAGTTAACCCACAACTATTGTGAGATATATTATGTATTGTTTGACATATTTTTGTATGAGCAAGCAGGAGTACCCCATCGTTTGCACTGCAGTAATGTGCCTTATTGTTAAATTCAATAGGAAAAGCTATTCATACTGTAGTGTGATTGAAAAGAAAATTGAATCCTTTTGATGTTATGAATGTGTCTATTACTGCATGTGAACACAAATTTTCCATGGAAATTATGGTGAAAGTAGTGATTCTCCTGGAAAAATGCATTAGTGTTGACATGTTCAATTTTAGCCACATCAGTGTATAAATACCCTTTAACCATGGTCAAATTGTTGGGAATGCATGTAGTGTATCTACATAAGACAGTTGTCTGTCTAAAAATACATGTACCTGTATTCCAGTTATGTTCTCTGTTTCAGCTGAAAGGGAAATAAAAAAATGAGATTCACACAACAATATTGTGTTTTAAAATAAATCAGTATGTGGCGTATATTTTATATAGCTGTTTGTGATTACTTTTAATTTTGAAAACCCACAATATACTTAGCAGGATTTTGGTTATGAAGCAAATTATGTGAGAGATAGACTGTCCATTTACTTGCATGGCAATTAGTTCTATGTAAGAAGTGCTAAATTTTTCTTGTAATGGAAATAGTGTGTGCTCCTTTGCTCTGACAATTGAATTCAAAAAGGTGTATCCAACAGCTAAACATTGATGGTAGTAGCAGTTTGAAAGTTTACAGTTTGTCCAGGATCATAAGTAGAAGAGCCAAATGTTGGGTTTTTTTCTTCTATCTATTAAGCTTACTGTATGCTGTTAACTAAAATTACACAAACTGTTTTAAAATGTACTACTGAATGCACTTTGTATATTAAGCCTCATTAGGTTACATGGCATAATGCAATAAGAACTAACCTGACATAAGCAGACATGAAAACAGTTATGTATGCTGCATTGTAATTATACAAAACTACCAGTGTTTTTTCGGAGGGAAAACTAATTCTTCAGCTCTCACTTAGTATAGCTATGGCAATACTACTTCCTGTTGTTTAACCCAATAAAAAGCACCTAGTAGATGTGGCTAACTTGTTTTTTGCTTTGGTGGTGGCTGGGGTTTTTTGGTTTGTTTTTTTTTTTTTTCAGGCTTTGTGAACATATTTACTATGCAGAGTATCTAGAAAGCTTCTTAAAATGATAGAAATCTAAAAGGAACATGAGAAGGTCCTGCAATTCCATATTTATCTGACAGACAATTTTATTTAGTATCTGTATAGTTAGAACCTGCCCTAGCATCAGTTTCTTGCGTTACTGCAGTGTGATTAATTTTTTTGCACTGGAGTAATGAACTGGGTACATGAGTGAGGGAGTTCCTCTAAAAAGCTTCTCCTCTTGAAAGCTTCCACTTGGAAATATCTTGAATATTTTTAATGGAGTATGTCTTTTAATGTAAAAATGAATATTGCTGATTTATTAATTTATTTTCTTTTTGGAAGGCTGAAGAGCCACATGCAAAGGTTAAAAAAAACCAAAACAAACAAAAACCATTTAAGCAGGTGATTTCCTGTGTTGGACCCTAATATAGTTCTTGGGATTATTTCAGGTGAATTATCAATCTCCTAACATTTAGGACCTGTATATGAAAAGTTCTTTTCAACTTAATAATTATCCTGCTAACTTTGATTGTCTTTTAGGGCAGCAATTATGCAAGGAATGTACCGAGAATTGAAAGGATTAATTTATTTTGCAGCAAGATGGATTCTTCTGATGGAATGCAGGCTGCCTTCAGTGTTTTGGACCTTTGTAAAACAAACTTGGTCACTAAATTATTTTTAACACTGTAACCTCTGAAGCCCACTTGTGATTTGGACAGTGATAACAACTGAAACTGAGTTCACTGCTTAAAACTCAGTGGAGTTATGTGTATATAAGAAAAAGAGAACCTTGATTCACAGAGATTACTTTTTCTACATTGAAACAAATGATTGTAATTGTAGTTGCAAAAGAAGAGGGAAGATGGTGAAAATGATGTCATTAAATTTATTAGCTCATCCTTTGTTCTAAATCGTTGGGAAGCTATAGTTTAGCTGGTGGACAAGAGGTGAAAAATACTTGTGGCTACTTTTTTCTAAAAACGAAGAATAGGATTTTCAGGCATCTTTTTAATGACTAGGGAGAACAAATTCTTTTGATGCTTAATAAATCATTTGCTCTTAAATACTTAGGAATTTTCCATAATAATATTATTCTTTGTTTCCTCTTCACACCCCTGGTCTATCCCTCTGTTTCTTCAGTTTCTGTTTTCATAAATCTCAACAGCAGTACACAGTCTTAGCAGCAGTTGGCAAACCATTGCCAAACACAGATGGGGATATCAACAGTGATTTTAGCTGTACAAGTCTAAAGATCCTCTTTGTTTTCCTCTTCATGCTTTATTGCAAGATCAGCTTAGAGGTTTATTTAAGTAAATAAGTTGTGATAGTCTTCAAATTAAATTTCTGAATATGCATGAAACAGAATTAAATCAACAGAAAATAACCTCAAAAAATATTGTAAGCCATAAATACTAAGGATTTATTCAAAGAAAGAAAAACTTGCAACTTGAAATTAAAAACTTGATCTTTGTATGCATATTCTGAAATAGTCCTATATTTGCAGGTGCAACCCATTTGGGTTTTGTCATGTTTAAAATGCAGAAGTCCAGATCTTCAGATAAGGTACACAGGCTCTTTCAGAGTGAAAATTACTTTGTACTTTTCTAATTCCTTCTGGTGGCCTGAGTTTGCTAGGCTCTGGGTACAGCTGAAATACTCTGCTACCATTCTGAAATATTGTTATCCCTCCAATGGAATGCTAATTTCAAAATCATCTTCATCTGTAGTCACTTACATATATAATTTTTCTGCTGTAATACCTGAACACCTTTTAAGAAAATTAAAGCATGTGAATTTCTGGTTTTTGGTCCTGCCAGCATGGACAAACTATGAAGTTGTTATTACCATTTGAATGTGAAATATATAATATGTACCCATCAGTATAAACCTTAAGAGTGATATTTTTGACAATAATTCTGTACTTTTCTTTGTTTCCATTCTTCAACTCCTCCCTTCCTGTCTTTCCATGCTTGTCAGCTTAAGTTAATGTACCTTTTCTAAATTGTTCAGAATCCAAGTATGGGTGTATGTATTTACACAGAGTGAATTATGGCTGAATGTGTTCCTATGTCAACATGTGCCACATTGATTTCTTATAAAATAGATCATTATCCTGTGTGGCATAAATAGTACTACCAGAGTGATATGATTAAAGCCAGTGAGTCATTAATTAGCATCTATTTAAAAAGATTAGTAATGTGTTCATGTACACCATCTATTGTGTTGTATTTTCCTTTACAAAAAAAAGTTATTCAAGCTTGCATGATAATGTGCAAGTTATGTGTCTTTCTATATATTGTATATACTATAATAGGAGGTGTGTTACTCTGAGTATTATCTATCAATTTTGCTTGAAAATTCTGTTACATTTGCAGAAATGAAACCCTAGGTTATATGGAAGATACACTTAATCAGGGGTATTTGAAAATGAAAAACCACTTCTGAACGCATTTGAGGTAGATAATTTTATTGTGGTATGACTATACTAACAAGAGCAATTTAACTGTTAATGCATGTGCAATAGAAACAAGGTCTTTGTGTTCCAGGACATTTCTAAAGTAAATTCATTGTGGAAAAGGGGAGGAAACTGTAAGTACAGTGAACCTCCTTAAGCTTAGACTGGCTTCTTGCTTTCCACTATCAATTGATAGTTGAGTCATAGTGGTATCACAGTGATGGCAATTCTGATGAATTTCATGTAGATGAGTCACAAGGATAGGGGGTTTGAGAAAATCCATAAAGTGTGGGCAATATATGCATAGCAGGCCAGACTGAATATTTCAGTCTGACAGGTTTTCTTGAACCTTCACAGAACTGTCTAGTATGTGCACGTAATTTTGTAATAAATCCTTTGATTTTAGTCCTCTGTTAAAAAATTACTATTACTATATGTTCAAGACCATATAAATGAAAATGTAATTGGAGTATTATTAGCATTGACAATTTCTTCTTCAAACTTCAAGTTACTGCTTTAAACTTGGGTTGACTGTTATATTTTGCAGCCCATACTTGACAGATCATAAAGGTCAGTGTGAAGACTGGAAGATTTTTTTTGTAAATACAGATTTGAGAAAAGTTCAAAAAATCATGATTCCCACCAGGCTTTGAACTCTGATAATGATGAATCGGAAAAGGTAATTTGGGAGGGAATTTGTTCAAAGCAGAACAGTTTTATTTTGCATCACCATCCAGATCTTCAAAAAATATAATCTTTCCTACAGATACATAGATGCAGAAAACAACATATAAAAATTTGATAACCAAGACCTGTATAAATTGTTCTAGTTCCCACAATTTAGGTATTAACCACTTCAGTGGTTATCTTTGGTCATCTTTGTCCCAGATGTTTTTTTTTTCTCTTTTATTATTTTTTCTGTCATTCTCTACTATGTCTAGGTTTTCCCTTTCACATTATGAATGACTTCTAAAGTTTCTCTGAAATCTGCAATTGCTGATGTTGTAAATTTTTTGGTCAGGGGTTCTCAATGTAATTTCCAGGCATTGATTTGAGCTCATTAAACTCCTGCTAGATGTAACATAGTTATATTTATTTTAACTTATATTTTTCAAGAGTATAATTTAATTGCAGTCTTTGAAGACATTAAGTTTAAGCTCAGTACAATACTAGGGTTTAGGTGCTTAGGTCTAAGATCTTGCTGTTCCTTCAGGGTTTTGATACCTTGATTGTAGTTGCAATGAGTTATACGTGTCCATTTAGTACAGAGCTCTAGCCTTAGGGTTATTGCCCAAGCTTATTCCTAGTTGTAGCGAATTAGACACACTTTCCTTTAAGAAGAAAAAATAAGGGGAGGCACTTGCCTAGAAAGCGGGATAACTTAAGGTCTATTACTTTTACAGTCAGGTTCTTCAATCCATATCTTCAGTCTCTTAGGTCAGTGCCACACTTAACAGGGTCCAAGCTGGGTTGAAGAGGTTTCTCACAGAAGTCATTCTACACTGTACTAGCAAGAGCAAGAAATATGCTGGGACTGAGAAATTGCAAAAGCAAGCATGATCATGTAGCTTAGTGATCCTGGAGAATTTTCTGTATTTTCTATAAAAAAATCTTGCATCTACCTGGCCAATAGTCTGTTTATATAAAAGGTGAGCACAAGCACATCACTGTTATAAAACAGTAGTAGGAGCAAATGTATGCTCTGTGTATCCTTTCCAGGCTTATTAGAACCACAGAGGACATTTGTGCTGTTGTAATCCTCAGTTAGGCCTAGTTTCTCTATCCAAATCATACTCAAGCAAGGTACAGTCAACAGAAAACCAGTGTCCTAGTGTTTTAAAACCAGAGAAAAATGTGGGGTGGGTTTTTTTTGTGGGCTTGCTTTGTTTTTTTTTTTCCTCTCCCCGTATTAAAGCATTCCCACAGTTAAACAGTTGTGAGAGGATTGGTTTTGTTTGGTTTTATTATTCCTTAGGTGAACACTGCAACTAAATTCTACTGTCAGTGCTATAGCCTTTGACTGGGCTTAATTCTTAATTACTTCTGAAAAGCAGGACCAAGGGGGCAGGGGCATACTTAAAACTAAAAGTGTCTTGACCTCTTAAATCTTTTTCAAAGACCACTGGAGTATTTCCATTCTAAGTCCCCAATTCAGGTCTTTAATTGTTAAGCCTTTGTAGTTTTCCCCTCAGTAGATTTCTGATTATGAGGATTAAGCCTGTGATCTTTGTCAGACATCAGTTAGGCAGAGTTGCCTGGCTCATAGCCACATATACTTACGTCTTTTCAAAGAAAACAATAGTTCCATTATAGCCAGACTTGGAAATTTGTTATTCTTTGTGGTACTGGCTTGCTTGTCCTTAAACCTAGGAATTAAATGACTCTTCTGACTTTACATTCCAGTTTTCTAGCTTAACCCACCACAGCAACTTTTTTCAGTCTCTCATCTGAAAGCTATTATTAGGGGCCAAAGTTAACCAGAGACCCTAAAAATCCTAAAGATACTGAGAAATTTGGCAAATGGGTTGAAACCCAAAGTTTGAAACTTTGAATTCAAGTGAGTATATTCCAGCATTAGAGCTTGCAAAATTTGTAGCTGAACCTCTAAGTGAAAGATTTCCTTATGTCCAAACCAGCACACTTTTTAACTGTGCTGAAAAACACATTATATTGGTTTCAGAAGAATAATAGCTAAGTCTTAAAAGAAGTTATCTAGTGCAGACAAATATGCTTACCCAGGTGTCCCAAAATGTGCATTTGAAATCAAGTGGGAGTAATTTCTTGTCGCTTATATTTTTCATATTGATTTTTACATTGTAAACCAGAAGGGTGGAAACCACAGGAACAAAATTGGCAGTCTTCATATAGTCTTCATATAGCCCCACTTCTGGGATGCAATTAAAGGAAATGGTAGATTTGGAAGTACTGCCAAGGTAGACTTTAAAGTAGGTATGTATATACTTGCCTTTAGTAGGGGAAGTTAAAAAAAAAGTGAAAATAAGGTGTTGGAGATGGATGCTCTCATGAAGAGCATGAAAGAGGCCTGTGTTTCAAGTATGTTGTTTTAAAACTTGTTTGATCCATGCCTACAATGTAGTATATTAAATTCTGTCACCACGTAAATTTCTGTGGACTAACAAACATTAAATATTCTAACTTAATGCCTACATATATGTCCTTGCCCCCGGCACTTTTACATTAGCTATACAATAGCTGTGCATCTTAACTGTAAGATTGTGGCTTGAATTATTTTATATTGTGGTATAATACACCGCAGGACAGAAGAATGCAGGCTGATGTGGAACAGTGGTCAGCACTGTGTCTTGTTTGCACACAAAAACTTGCACTCAGTCCACATACTACCTTTTGCTAATAACGTACTTTTATTTAGTCTTACTAATTGGCACAAGAAATGACTGAGGATAGCTGAGCACAGCTTACTGTGTACAAGTAGCATGCAGGAAAGTTGATATCTAAAAATGTTTAATAAACTCTTCACAGTTGTAGTGACAACAGTTTGAATAATAAACAAGAGATTAAGCCAGCTACTCCTGCTGTTAGTTACCCTGGGGTAGGGCTATGTTTGGAAGGCTGTAAAATAAGTTAGCTTGTTCAAAGACCTGTGGAAAGATGATGTGAGAATTTAATTAGGCCCAAAGTATCCCTAGAGTGAGGAATGTAAGTGGGAATATACATTGCTTGTTGTAAGAAAATTAATCTCCTTAAGTGTCTTTTTACACTAAATTTGGGAGACAAATTATAGTCAATAAACCCACTGATAAAGCGTAGTTGTATTTCTAGGTCTTGTAAGATGCCAAGGAAAACTCATTCAGGGAAATATCCATTAATAACCATATAGATGCAGTTTTTTTCATTGAAATCCATGAAGCTGTGGGCACTCAGCATCTCATAAGGGACTGCACTGCCACCTCACACCAGAGGGTGCCTAATTGTCTTTCATCTCACTGAAGTTTTAAATAGAAGAAGGTACAAATTACTTTGTTTTTCATCAGTCAGCAAGCTGCTTATTGCAATAATGAGTCTTGTCCCTGTATTTCTGCCATACTGGTTCAGAGGTCTACAGGTGTGATACCAACAATCAGAGATCTTATTATAGCCTGTAGGTGTAAAATTATTTTTCTTTCTTTGCATTCCTGCATGGATTTAATTTGCATTTCCTCCAGTATGCTTTCATATCCATCATCAGAAGTTCTCAGTAGTGATTACCAGCTTTTGTTATTGTATGTTGCGTTTCTGCTGTTTGGTAGAGTCTATTTTTAATATTGCTTCTGACGACTGCATGTGCAGGCTTGTCTCAGCAGTTCAATCCTGAGTGTCAGGCATTCAATTAAA
The DNA here is from genome assembly GCA_032466535.1 of Forpus xanthops. Taxonomy (NCBI): domain Eukaryota; kingdom Metazoa; phylum Chordata; class Aves; order Psittaciformes; family Psittacidae; genus Forpus; species Forpus xanthops. The sequence goes on along the minus strand of JASSUY010015542.1, from coordinate 7,258 downwards.
GAGGGTATTTTATTTTATTCAGGGAGACTGCAGTGTGTCTAGTCAAGTAACTATCTGAGTGAGTAAGAAGGGAAGGCAGGCAAATATTTCTCTTGAAAATGGCATAACATCTGCAGCCAAATGTGAAAAGATCACAGGATTAGCTTTTCTTTAACACTATTATTTCTTTTCAATAGAGTGTAAAATTTTGAGGGATGAAGTTTAATACTGGGTGTTATTGCCATAAGATTGGTTTTGCATGTGTGACATAGAAGCAATAAATTTGTATATAGGATTCAGATAATACCACTTGGGTGTATGCATTCTCGTTCTTTTTTTGTGAATTCTCATGCCATTTTAAGAAAGACTGTTTCAAGGCATGTATCTTCAGGTATGTATATACTGATCTATGTGTAATATTTTGAAAGTTTTACATTTCAAGCAACTCTTCCACCTGCCCCTTTATTTGAAGATTTTAACTTGGGCATTAAAATTTGAATGCGAAAGAATTATTCAGGTGTGATTAAGAAGAGTTTAAAATTCCATATTTTATGCTGCAAGTATGGTATTAACAAAGTATGATCACATGAATAGTCATTACTACATTAAGTTCATTTACATGATCTTAAGATCATGTAATACATTTATACTCTTAAGATCATAACTATGTTTTCATTTTAACTTTACCTAAAACATGCTCCTGAGGCTCATCATCATATTACCTTGTCATCTTGCCAGTGTTACCAATCTACTCAAGTAAAACCAAATGGATTTATTTTAAATAGCTTAAACAACAAAGGTTTGCCATCTTTACTCAGGTGGGTTTAAACTGCTAATTTAGTGTTCCCAGGAGAAAGCAACTGTTAGAGCAACAGGGACAGAGCTTGTGTGAGTATATTAAGTAGCTGAGAACTCAAGTTTATACCCCTTCACCTACCCCAACTAAACGTGTAGGATTGCATGGGCATGTGACATAAAATACCTTTGATTTGTTAGACACTTAAAAAATCCTGTAAATCACTATGGAAAATAGGATTTGGAGTACCGATTTTCCCCCAGGTAACAGGTTTGCTACAAGAGATAGTCATCCAAGTGGGGCATGTATTGTAACATATATTAAAATTTTAATTTTGAATGTAAAATAATAAGTGGTCTAACCAGTAATTTACAGGTTTTTAGAACACTGGCAACTTACAGTATATTTAGATAACATACAGTATATGTTAACTACACTCACAATCTGAGTCTGCATTGCAGTTAATTGCCATTCAGTAGTACTACTTTCCATTGGAATTTGTTTGCAGGTCAAATAGCAGGAAACTGATGATGTAAAGTTCACAGGTCCAGAAAATCTAAACAGAAAAAGACAAGCTTTATGTCTGTATACAGGACTAGTCAGCTGAACATTTCTTATATGAGCTACCTAAGTGAAATTGACATTTCTGAGTGTGATTGCATTAAATAATGCAGCCTTATTTATATCTAACTTTCAAAGACAGAAACACAGTAAGACTACATCTGTTAGCATAAGCCATCTCTCATGATAAACTCTTCTCAAGTTGTACTCTATTTTTCAACCTTAATAGAAAGAAGTCAAAAGTAATGACTTTTTCTCAACAACAGACTGCTGCCTTCTCTTTTCTTTGCAGAGAAGGGTAATGCATTGTCAAGAGCTGAACTAGCTTCTGCTGGTGTATTAATTAATACCACCACCTGGATCTATCAACAGCAAGACAGCCAGATTCACACTAGGGGATAAAAAACAATCTGCACCTTGTCAGCCATGCCACACTGGGAATAGACACAGGTCTGCAGCCCCTGGTAATTACTCACCCAGGTCTTCACACTGCCTGCATTTTCATTTTGATTGTTGACATTGCACAGTACTGCCTCATCTGCCTAAAAAGGTGGGAAAAAGTGCACAAAGTATGTCAGGCCTGGTGATTACACCACTGTCACCTCTCACTCTCCCAGCTATTGGACCCATCAGTAAAATGATAGTTGTCAGTCTCCATTAAAAGGGAATGATTATGTTGAGTGAATGATTTGACACTAAGAATCAACACTTTCTTGATCAGCTGTGAAAACATTTAGAATGGATTTATATTCCAGGAGCCTAAGCAGAATCAGAAAGAAAACCTACAGGTTGAACAAATTAATAAAAAATAGGAGGGGAGGGGGAATCTTAATTCAAATTAATTTTGTGTTGTTGGAAGAATGGATTCAAATTCATGGAAAGAAAATAAACTTGTACTTTTAAGGGTCTGTATATATTTAACAGAAAAAAACAGAAAACAATGAATTATTCCCCACTGAGAGGGATTCTCTGTGTCATAACAACAGATTTACATTTCTAATATATTACACAATTTTTTAAGAAGTACTTGTGGTTTTCATCTGCTGGTATCAAACAGACCATTTGTTTCAGGAGAGGTGAAGAAAATATCAGTATTTTCTGCATGAAATGGAAAAACTGAGAAAGACTATGTCAACAGTTCTGACCTATATTTAAGGACTGACAGCATAACTCAGTACAAGCATTTGTTGCAGGTTCTACAGGATGAATCTGCAATGTTCATTAAAACTCATTTTGATTTGTTAATATAGAAAGTATAGTATCAAAACTGATTTATGGTATAGTTGACAAGCTGGTTTAGGAGAATGTGCCAGCCGTATGACTAGAGAACTTTGGACATGCTTCCATTTTGTTTACTGAATTCTTTTAAATTAAACAATACAGAAGAAACCTGTTAAGAGTGTTGATACATAGAGTGAGAAGGCATATATGGAGAGATAGATGTTAATGGAGATTTTGTTTTAAGGCTGTGTATATCTTCATCACTTGGCAGGATATTGGAGAAGATAGGGAAGGAGGTCTTTGTGAATCAGAAATCCAGGATAAGTTCAGTGTATTTATTTTCTTATCATAATGAATTATGAGGTGAAGATCAGCTATCAGTTGTTTAGATAAATGTGGAAAATGCAGCCTTGCATGCATAATGAAGATAATGATGACTAAACAGTACTTAATGAGAACTTAATGGTATTTACAACTTAGGTTGATCACCTGCTGTAGCAAAAAGAAAAGAATTCCAAATCTGTTGTCACCTTGAAGTCCAAGGTACCTCTTGCTTATGCCAGTAATCAATAGGATGTGTGTATTTTTCCTGTTTTTTCAGAGAAAGGATGATAGAGATATTTACAGCCAATTGTTCTGGTTTCAGCTGTAACAGTTGTTGGGTTTTTTTTTCTTCCCAGTAGCTGGTACAGTCCTGTGTTTTAGCTTCAGTCTGGGAACAGTGCTGATAACACACCAGTGTTTTAGTTGTTGCTAAGTAATGCTCACCCTGATTAAGAACTTTTCAGTCTCATGCTTTGCAAGTGAGGAGGGGCACAAGAAGCTGGAAGGGAGAGGAGACAGGACACATGACCCAAGCTAGCTAAAAGGGTATTCCATAACACAGCATGTTCTAAGTCAATGGACAAGGGCTCTCCCATATTTCTACTATAAAGAACAGTGATGTAACTAAACAAACAGAAGGGTTATTGTGGGCTCCAGAAAAGAATTTAGATCCCTATAATGCAAACTTCTCATAAGTGACTATTATTATTGGTGTTAATATTATTATGGAGCATGAATATTTACAATTTCTGCATTAAATGTCCCTTTTGATGATGAGTAATGCAAATTTGTTGAATCAGAATATTTCAGAAAGGTTCAAAGAAAACACTTGGCTTTGATGGAGGGATAGAACTTTCCAGTTAATTGCTTTCCCTGTATCATTTTTTGTGCAACACTTATATGGTCATTTTGTGCCTTCATAATCATAGGTATACTCAGTTCATAGAATCATAGAATGCCAGATTGAAAGGAATTACCTGGTTCAGCCTTTCTTGGCAAAGCATGATCTAGTTTAGATGTCCCAGCACCCTGTGCAGCTGAATCTTAAAAGTGTCCAGTGTTGGGGAATCCACTGCTTCCCTGGAGAGATCATTCCAGTGTTCTCATTGTGAAAAGTTTTCTTCTAGTGTTCAACTGGGATCTCATGTTCAACAGGACTAACTTGCTCCCATCACCCCTTGTCTGTTCCATGTGACTCCTTGCACAAAGGGAGGCTCCATCTTCTTTATAGCCACCCTTTAAATAAGTGATAGGTTTCCCCTGGGGCACCTTTTCTCAAGGCTGAGCAATCCCAGTTGTCTCAGCCTTTACTCATATGGTAGGCTTCCCAGTCCTTTGTGGTGAGGCAGGCTGTCCCCCTGTAGCCCATGGTGGTTAACAGTAGAGCATATATCCATTCTGCAGCCTGTGGAGGACCCCCTGGCAGATGCCTGGAGGAGGCTGTGATCCTGTGGGAAGTCCATGAGCTGGAGCAGGCTTCTAGCAGGACCTTTGTTCCCATGAAGAGACAAACCCACACAGAAGCAGCTTTGCTGGTGGAACTTATGACTCTGTAGGGGACCCATACTGGAGCAGTCTGCTCCTGAAGGACTTCAGCCTATGGGAGGGATGCACACTGAAGCAGTTGGTGAAGAATTATAGCCCACGGGAAGGACCCATGTTGGAGAAGTTTGTGGACTACTGTCTCCCATGGGAGGGACCTCACACTGGAGCAGCAAAAGAGTGTGGGGAGTCCTCCCCTCAGGAGGAAGGAGTGGCAGACAACATGTGATGAGCTGACCATTCCCTATCCACCTGCGCCACTGGGGCAGGAAGGGGGTACAAAGGTAGAGAAAATTTGGGGTGAAGTTAAGCCTGGAAAGAAGGGAGCGGTGGGGTTTTGCCTTTATGTTCTGTAAGGTTTGTAATTCAAAATGCTATTAAACTTCTGTTGCCCATTGTTAGTTAGGAGGATGATGACCAAACCAAGAAATTGGAAGGCACATTATTGGCTTGTTCCTAGCATGTTTTTCTTGTACTTGGTGCTGAAGTAATCAGCCATATATTACTCTGTGTTTACATAATGTCAAACGAAGTAATTTGGAAAATGCCAAGAGTAATACTTAAGGAAAACCTTTCAGCCAGAAATGGTGAATGCAAAATAAGTAAAAATTGCTTGGAGACAATAGCCTAATATATTCCAAAAAGATAATGTTTATGTCTAATAACAGTATAAACTGCAGGTAATGTAGGTAAAACACATAAATTGTCCTAGTTGTATTTCTATTTTAAATAAATGTTATGTTTGTGTAGAGTCATAGAATGGTTAGGGTTGGAAAGGGCCCCAAGTTCATATAGTTCCAACCCCCTTGCCATGGGCAGGGACACCTCAGCCTAGACCATGTCACCCAAGGCTCTGTCCAGCCTGGCCTTGAACACTCCCAGGGATGAAGCATTTACTGTTTCTTTGGTCTACCTATGCCAGTGCCTCACCACCGTCGTAGTAAAGAGCTTGTTCCTTATAGCTAACCTGAACTTCCCTTGTTTGAGTTTGAGCACGTTACCACTTGTCTTGCTGCAGTCCCTGATGAAGAGTCCATCTCTGGCACACTAGTAGACCCCTTCAGATACTGGAAGGCTGCTATGAGGTCTTCAGGCAGCTTCTCTTCTTGAGGCTGAACAGCCCCAATTTTCTCAGCCTGTCTTCATATGGGAAGTGATTCAGCCCCCTTATCTGTGTGGCCAAAGGTGATGCTCATTCTACCACAATTTTCTGCTAGTTCTTCCATTCTGTTTCTTTCATAATCTTCAGCCACGTAAGTATTGTATACTATGAGATATGGGGTGGTAATGTAGTATTTCATATCCTGCTTTTTTTTCAGCTCATGTTTTTCTGTAATTGAGATTAAATAGATTTTGAAATAGTTTTGGAATGATGCTTGTTTAACCAGGTACAGTGAAGTGCCAGACAGTAAAGTTACAGTACTGGCAAATGATTTTAAAACCTGAGACATAACTTTTGATATTATTTTGGTTTGTAACCTATTAAAATTAATGAGTGGAGTCTTCTCTCATCTTCTCTCATCTTGTAATTGCTGTACCAGGTCACAAACTCTTTATATTAAAGTCATATAATAATAATAAAGCTTTCAGCTTGAACTCAGTAGTCACACTGTAACAGAGTGTATGAGCTGTTTTTGTTTTTTTTTTGTTTTTGTTTTTTTAACTAATGTGTAATATATCAGTGTGACCATAAAAATAGGAAATAATGTCCTTTTCATCAAATATAATTAATTGCTAACCATAAACCAGTCCACAAGTAGGTGCATCCTTGTTATCTTGAATTCTTCTTATTCTTTCCTTCCACTAGAGGCTCTAGGAGTTCAGAAATCTGGGAGTACAGTGTTTCCCCCTGTCCCTAATAATGGGCATTTTGGACAAAAATAAATGAACATTCAAAGGAACTAGTCTACTGTTCAGGACTATCATAATACTATTTAAAGGAGGGTTGTTTGCATTTGAAACAGAATTATTGACATAAGCTGTTCTTTTGGTCTATTGTTTTGAGATATGAATTTACACTGTAAGTTTTTGTCATATTTGTTTTTGTCATGATAAAACTTTCATTGATCAAATATATTCTCCTGCACATTTTCCCTGTTTTTTCTTGTAATCTATTATTAAAGCACTTATTTGAATTTAAAGCTGAAAGACAGAAACTCTCTTACTCGATAAAATTTTCTGAAATACAAGCAGGTATCTACCCAGTAGAACTACCCAGCAGAAGAACATACACATAGGAGCATGAAGCAATTTGAGAAGTTAAGATGTTATGTTTTGCTAATTCATGCATTATTCTAATGTAGTTAATGCATATAAACAATTATACCTCAAAAACAATCAAAAATTTAAGCTTGTATTTATATATTAAATCTGCTGATGCTATGAATACCTTCATCTGGAGTTCTTCATCAAAACATCCAAGATGCCAATAAAGGCAAGCAGCCCATAAATAAAAGTCCAGTATGTTGCATGTTTAAACCACGCAACAATGTATGCTGATTTGCAGACTGAAGATTCCCAGATTACATATATTTTGTTAGTTAGTTATTTCAGACTTTGTATGCTCATACATCTAAAGTTACAAACAATTCTACCAGCGTTAGATATGTTCTTTCACATTCCCTTGATACGATAAACAACCAATAAATATAAACATTGCTTATCCTAAAGACCAAATTCTGGTTTTGATAAGTTAATTAGAACTAGGAATCTGGTAATTTCTTTTTTTCCCTTACTCTTCACAGAGTTGGAAATTAATATTCAGTCTCTTTCTTGTAGTTTTGCTCTGTTTCTGATTTAGTCTATAATGGATTTTGTGCAGTCTTATTCCAAAGT
>JASSUY010015541.1:0-29080 GCA_032466535.1 Forpus xanthops | reverse complement strand
GGTCATGGAATGATTTGGTTTGGAAGGGACCTTAAAGATCATCCAGTTCCAGCCCCCTGCCATGGGCAGGGACAACTTCCACTAGGGCAGGTTGCTCCTGTGTACAACCTGGCCTTGGACACTGGCCCGAGCATCTACCACCTCTCTAAGCAACCTGTTGCCAGTGTTCCACCCAACATTCCCCTTCACCCTTCACCCATGTCTTTTCCCAGGAGCCCATTCCCATTCTGGAAAACCAGATGGATCTTCACTCATTTGGACCTTAGGTTTCGGATGCTGCGAGCACTTGATCTGGCTCCTCTCCTTTGCTCAGCTCTCCCACTGTTCTCTTTGGCTCTCTAATACACAGGCAGGAATATTCTAGAGTGCCTGGTCCCTCAGGAAGCAAATACATTGCATGGAAAGCCCTCACCAGGGAAAACCTGGGATGCACATTGAGCATCCCAAGGAGACTGCAGCTGCCTGTCAGCCTCATGCTGAACAGCTTGCTTCTGATGTCTGGAGTTAATACTTCCCTACACCGAGAGGAGAACACCTCTGAAAGCAGAAATTAATACAAGTGACATGCCAAGAGGAAGTGTGAGCATGGCAGTGACAAGGAAAAGGCTCTTTGATGTAACTGGAGCAAGAGAGAAAGCAACAAAGGAAGAGATTAAAAAGATGAGAGAGGAGCTGAATTTGACTTGATGGGTATGATCCGGATCAAAATGAATTCAGATTTTTTTACAAGGAAAACCATATGAGAAGCAAGTTTCAGCAATTAAAATGAACAGGAGGAGGAAAAAATCAGCTTCATTTAGACAAACTGGCTGTAGGATGGGCAGAGAGAGTTTGTGCCTCCTGAACAATCTCGAGCAGTGTTTGTAGAGCAGTGCTGACAGAGGGAAGAAACTGGAGATCCAGAAAGCTGATCTGGTGGCAGGAGCTGGATAAAATCATCTCTGAGTTTCTGTTGTAACTGCAGGGCAAAGCTTCTGTGATGAAAAGAGAATGCTCAGTTTGAAGGGGTTCCTCTCGAGAAAGGCTGGATAGAAGCTACAAAGTCAATAAGGGGGCAATGGCAATGGTTGGACTTGCCAAACTGCAAGGGAAATGGCTCACCTCCAAGGGGCATTTTATGTGGAGCTCAGGTTTGTATTACTGGGTGTATAAACCAGGATAAAACCAAACATAGTGCTTTAGTTTGAACTCAACTCCTAGGAACGGAAGAAAGCGGGAGGGAAAAGCTGTGATGGAGGCTTCTCCACTGCAGAATGACAAACACCACAAATGGGATGGCTTTGGAAAGGAGACTCCAAACCCAAACCCATTTTGCTTGGATGCACACAGAAAATGCTTCTGGTGCTGCTGAGAATCAGAGAAGGGAGAATCCACAAGGAATTGGGAGCCTGAGCACTCCACCAGTGTTGTTCCATGGTTCTGGTGTGTCTTTTGAGCCAGACGTGGTGTGACAGCAGCGCTGGCACTCAGAGCTGGCACTTGGGCATCCTGCAAAATGGTCCAGTGTCATCACTTTGCTATTTTGAGCTCTTGCTTGCACACGGATGCCAGGGGGAAGGATGTGACAGACACACACGTGTGCATGTGCTTCCTAATTTTCCAAGATCTGTCAGCTTGAAGGGGAAGGTTGGGAAATGTTACAACTTTGCCATGATCCCTTATCAAGCCGACAGCAGTGCCCTGCTTTGCTTTTATACCCATTGCATCTGCTGAACTGCACATCTCCATCAGGTGCTACATCCCAAGAGGATCAGGTGCTTTTCCAGTGTTTATTTGTCTGTATTCCTACTCCTCCCAGAGCCACAGGGAGCTGCAGCAGCATCCCAACAGCAGGAACACCATCTCCCAAGGTGCTGCAGGTTTCAGAGAAGGGACCCAGCATCATGGGGTGCAGTCTGAGATAGGAGGATGGAACATGTGGAGACCTGCAGTTATTTCTCCTGATTCTAATGGGAAAAGAGAGAGGTTGGATGGGAGCCTTCAGCTGGTTGTAGTCTCTGCTCTTCCATGAAACATCCAACAGATAAGATGCTTCAATAACAACAGGGCTGGTGGAATCAGCTCAGGAAGAAGCAGAACCAGAAACCATATCTAAATCCCCATGCTCTTAGAACCAAAACTTACCCAGGAGCAGTTTTCCTGAGCCCAGGCAGCAGCAGGCTGGTGCCCACGGACATTCCCAGCTGAAGCACCTATTAATAAATAATCAGGAATGTCGTTTTTCAGGGAAAAGCTGTGATTGCCAGGGAAGATGCAGCATCTGAGATAGGAATCTGCAGAAGCACTGTACAGGGGCAGCGCAGACGTGAAGGACCTTCACCAGGTGGGAGAATCCAGCCTCTGCAGTACAGCCCTGGTCCCTTTCTTCAGACAGCTCTGCAGACTGAATGCGAAGAGTCTTGCACAGTGCAGATGTAGCACAACCGTAAATAGGCAGTCATAGAGGGATGGGGATGCACTGTGCCATCTCTTTCACGTTCCCTTTGACTTTTATTGGACTCCAAGCCAGCACAGGGCTAATTTGCAGTGAATCATTTGTTAAGTGCTTAGAGTTGCCCTTTCTGCTTGACAGATCCTTGAGCACGGATTTCCTCTGGGCTTGCTCATCAGGTTGGGGGGTGATGTTCCAACCCCTGCCACAGGCAGGGACACCTTCCATAGAGCAGCTTGCTCCAAGCCCTGTGTCCAACCTCAAACGCTGACAGGGATGGGGCAGCCACAGCTTCTCTGGGCACCCTGTATCAGTGCCTCAGCACCCTCACAGGGAACAGCTTCTGCCTCAGAGTTCATCTCAGTTTCCCCTCTGGCAGTTAAAGCCATTCCCCTTGGCCTGACCCTACAGGTCCTTGGCCAAAACCCCTCTCCATGTTTCTTGCAGCCCCTTTAGGCACTGGAGCTGCTCTAAGATCTCCCCTTCAGGATCCTTCTCTTCTCCAGCCTTCCCCAGCCCAGCTCTCAGCCTGGCTCCAGAGCAGAGCTGCTCCATCCCTTGCAGCATCTCTGTGGTCTCCTCTGCACTTGCTCCAATAACTCCATGTCCCTCCTGTGCTGTTACCCCAGAGCTGGATTAGGACTGCATGGGGGCTCTCCCCAGAGCACAGCAGAGGGGCAGGATCCCCTTCCTGAGCTGCTGCTCGTGCTCTGGGGGTGCAGCCCATTGCATGGGGGAGTTCTGGGCTCAAGCGCACACAGAAGCCAGGTCACGTGGAGCTTCTCCTCATCCAACACCCCAAGGCCTTCTCCTCAGGGCTGCTTTCAATAATGAAAATATGAAGAAAAAGAAAATTCCATGAAAAATTTAAGGTCTCTCCCACTGCTGAGGAAGTGACAGAGCTGCCGCTTGGTCTCTGAACCCAGGAGTGAAGCCAATGCCAACACACTTGTTAAAGGAGGGGGCTTGAGTGGATGCACTTGAACGTCACTGTAGTTTCTTGTGACTCTTTGGAGCTGGTTCAAGTTGATTTGTAAAGGAAAAGGTGCAATCAGCTGCCAGGGTTATGATGCTGTATCCCTCCAGCCCTGGCTCTGCAGTGTCAGAGCTGCTGAGATCTGTGGCATGGTGGAAAGTGATTGCTCCTTGAGCAGTGGCATGAGAGAAACCTGATTTCTTATGGCTTTGTGCCCATTATCCCTCTCCAGTCCCCTTTGCCTCCAGCCATGTGTGTTCATCCCCTGCCTCCTAGGGTAATACTCCAGGAGAAGGCAGCATGTGCTGGGAACAGCTTGGAGCCATGAGCATGGATCACCAGCCCCATTGCTACTTGGGCTGAGCTTATCTTCATCCCAGCAGACCCACCAACTTGGTTTCCCCACTTGTACTCAACTAGGGGTACTCGTGCAGAGCCTGAATCACGTCTAAGAAGTGACTGCCAAGTCTTCTTGGAACCAGCTTGTGCCTTTGGAAGCTGCCAGGGGTGATGAATGAGCAGGGAAAGGGGTTGAATAAGAAGCTGTCATAAGGCGTTTCCTCTGGAGATGGGGTCAAATTCATGATTTTCTATTGCACGCTTCATGAAATAGCACAGCTACAATTCCTGGCTTCTTCAGCACTCCATCCAGGCACAGCACATCTTCTGGCAGAGCTTGGTGGGCATAAGGACAAGAGCCAGGAGGAGGCTGCTTACTGGGTGGAAGAACGTCCTCCAGCATGCCATGCCATGGGCTTTAAGCTGGTGGGACCGTGTTGCCAAGCCCTGTGAGCGCACCCTGAGTGTCACCAGCTCCTTGTGGGAGGGAGCAGAGGATTTGTGTGAGAATCGCAGTTTTCTTTGCATGTTCCCAGGCTTCCTCCTGAGCGTTGGAAACTGTGAAGTGGATGTCACCTTGCTCACTCCGGCGGTGGGAGGAACAGGAAGAGAAAACAGCACCGTGTTTGGATCTCCTCATTCCTTTTAAAGAAGATGCTCGTGGTTGTTAAAGGCAACCTCGTGGTGGTGGTGGGGTTTGTTGCTGGGTGTTGCTCTGAGGATGCAGAGCAAGGGGGAGCATGGAAGAATGCCCAACTGTTGAATAGCTTCCAGAAAGGGTTGAAGAGTTCCTGTCTGGGGATAGCAGCACCGAAGTGTCTAAGCCCTCATGGGATGATGCACTCTCTCATGAAGATTCCGTAGTGGTAGGACAAGGGGTGATGGGTTCAAACTGAAACAGCGGAAGTTCAGATTAGACCTAAGGAAGAAGTTCTTCACTGTGAGGGTGCTGATGTGCTGGCACAGGGTGCCCAGAGAAGCTGGGGCTGCTCCATCCCTGGCAGTGTTCAGTTTGGACAGAGCCTCAGGAGATGTAGTCTAGCATCCCTGCCCATGGTAGGGGTTGGAAATGAATGAGCTTAAGGTCCCTTCCAACCCAACCCATGATTCAATGAATCTATGAAGTTTCTCCCACCTCACTTGATTCGCAGCTCCAAGATGTGAATACTTAATCACTGGAATGCCAGGAAAGGGGGTGTGGGAGCATCAGGAGGTCAAGAAGAGCAGCAGGAGGCAGGTGGGAGGATAAGGATGCAGGTGGAAAGAGCATCAAGGTGAAGATGAGAGCACTGGGAGGTGGGTGAGAACATCAGGAGGCTGGTAAGAGGATCAGGAGATGAAATGAAGGGTTTGGTTTGGGTTTGGGTTTTTTTTCCCAGTGACTGTGAAACAAAACACATTTCACAGCCTGGGAAGTAAAGCCTCACATTTTTTGTCATCTTGAAGGGGATTTTGACACCTGTACAAGGGGATTTTGTGGCTGTGGATGGCTGTAAGACATCTATAGGCACATGAATGAGAGCAGAGGGTTGCAAAGAGCTTTTTTAAGCAAAAGGTTGGGACTTTTCTCTTAGACCTGGGCTCTGCAGCTCCTATGAGTGCGGTGGCACCAGGAGAAGTCTTAGGTTTGTCACCCAGGGCCACAAGCAGGGAAGCAGCAGGATGTGAATCTCTGCTGTCTGCTAAGGAGAACCCAGAGTAATGAACCAGCTCCTTCACTTCTCGGCACTGTGGGTGCATGGTGGACTGAGCATTCCAGCAGGAGAACAGCAGGGAGAAACTGATCTGTAAGATAGGAGGAGGATGGGGAGAGCAGCTTCAATCCCTGTTCTACAGCTGAGATGAGAGCTGTTGGTTGATGTGCATTGACTGCTTATCCCATTCCATGTGGGCTCCTGCAGCACCACCTGCCTTCAGGCTCAGCCCAGCATCACCTCGTGATGCCCTCCTGCCTGCTGCCATTGAGATGCCATTGAACACAGCAGCCCCATAAAGCTGAGCTCTTTATTAGTGCTTGTGTTAGTGCAGAGAGCTGGCAGGTGTGTCTTTGGCTGCTCCCAGGATGTGGTTTACTGTTCCCTTTATTCCAGTATGAATTTGGCTTTGCAGCTGATGGATAAGACAGCCAGAGTCAACACAACGTGCTTGCCTCTCATTAACTGACGTGCTCGATCCTCAGCAGAGCACCACTTTGTACCCAGTGGTGGCTGCTCCCCGTGGGTCTTGGAGGTCACACAGTGTGATGAGAGATTGAAATACGGCCTTTGCTTTAAACCACAGCTCCGAGGCTGACTGTCAAAGACATCAAACCAAGAAACAACCAGCAGTGGAGGAATGAATCTGGTGCAAAGACCTCTTGTATGATAGAATCACAGACCGGTTTGGATTGAAGGGAGCTTCGATCTCATTCAGTTCCATGGGCAGGGACACCTTCCATAGAGCATCTTGCTCCAAGCCCCTGTGTCCAACCTGGCCTTGAGCACTGCAGGGATGGGGCAGCCACAGCTTCTCTGGGCACCCTGTGCCAGCGCTCAGCACCCTCACAGGGAAGACCTTCTGCTTAAGAGCTCGTCCCAATCTCTCCCGTCCAAGCTCTTGTGGATTCCTTGGGAAGACAAAGGTTTGTGGGTGTCTAACAGTGGGAGAATTAGGTACAAATCCAGCTTGATGAGGGTTTGGCTGAACTCAGACACCAAAAGGCAGAAAAGGAAAGTTTTGAGGTCTTCGCTTCTAAGACCTTTATTACCATTGGCAAGGTCTTCCCCATAAGGCATCCCATAGAGTGCCGCAGAGAGCACATCTCTTGGGTATCTTGATTGAAAGACTTCAGGAGCTGAGGGATCCTCCATGATCCCAGGCAGGCTCTTTCATTTGGATGCATTTAGTTCCCCCCTGTCCTCCCCATTTGTCTGCCATATTGAAGAATCCTTTATTAGAAATCTCTCCGCTGAGAAATTTATGGACTGATGGAGTCACCTCTTCACCTTCCCTTTGTTAAACTGAATTAATTGAACTTCATCTTGCTGCAGGCAGCTCGCCAAGCCCCATGTCCGCCCTTGCAGCTCTCAGATGAAGCTTTTGTAATGCACCATCCCTTCCCAGAGCTACTTCCAGAACCTGGCTTCCCATTGCATGGGAGGAAGGGTGGCAGTGGGGTAACTGTGGCCCACAGGGATATGTCCTGCCTTAGGGCACCGTGAGGATTTTGAATTTAGGGAATATTATACTGGCCATGTGTTCGGATTCCTCCAGCCCCCTTTCTCCCACCACCTATCCCTTCTGTTCCCCATATACAGGCTGTTCAGGCAGGGAAAGGCAGGCAGCCAAAGGGAAGAGGGTTCTTAAATCAGGTCCTGTGCTGAGAGGTTGTCCAAAAGCTGAGGTGTTTCCTATCAGTGCTACTTCCATGGGCTCAACATCAGGGGCCTTCAAGCTGTGGGCTTACACAAATTGGGCAGTGTGGCTCATCAGCATCACTGCTGGAGAAACCCCAGCGCAGGGGCAGATCCCGTGGTAGGAGTTGGGAATAACAGAATCACAGAACCCCAGACTGGTTTGGGTTGGAAGGGTCCTTAAAGCTCATCCAGCTCCAACCCTTGCTACAGGCAGGGACACCTTCCATCAGAGCAGCTTGCTCCAAGCTGTGTGTCCAACCTGGCCTTGAACACTGCCAGGGATGGGGCACAGCTTCTCTGGGCACCCTGTGCCAGCGCCTCAGCACCCTCACAGGGAACAGCTTCTGCCTTAGATCTAACCTGAACTTCCCCTGTTTCAGTTTGAACCCATCACCCCTTGTCCTATCATTTCAGTCCCTGATGAAAAGTCCCTCTCCAGCATCTTCATAAGCCCCCCTCAGACACTGGAAGCTGCTCTGAGGTCTCCATGCTGCTTCTCTGCTCCAGGCTGAACAGGGGGGAGACCTTTTGGGCAAGCATAAATCCACCAGTGTTGAATCTGCCAAACCCACTGCGAGTGTCCCAGTGTGACCCATCTTACACAGAGGGAAGGAAGACATCATGGTTGAAGTTCGTATTATTCCACCTTCTTCTGGCCTCCTGCTCAACAGCCAATGCTGCAGAGCACTGCGTCAGCACCCTGCTACAGCTGTGTTATGGCAGCCTCCTGACAGCAGGGCCGCCCCCAGCTCTGGATTTGGGGTGGCATCTCCATCATGGGGTATGTGGTATATTGATTCACAGGACGTAAGGCAGCGAAGAGCTCTGCAAGCCTCAGAGAGGCTGGTTTCTGGGTTGGTTGCTCTCAGTGTGGGGCAGTGTCTGTCCCTCAACCTACCCCTTACACTGCTGCTGTCCCAGCACGTCGATGTGACACAGTTTGGGGGTGATCCCAGAGGTGTCTATGGGGCTCTTCAGTGTTTATACACAGGCTCAGTATTCAAACATCTCTGTAGTAAAGGTCTGTCCCATGAGATTAGCAAAGTTGCCCAGGATTTGAGCTTCCTAAATCTGCCCAGTTTGGCTGTATCTCCTCCACTGTTAGCTGTCAAATGGTACCAGGTTATCTGCTAGGGATGGGCACTGCCAGCAGCACCTCACTGCCCATTCCCCATCCTCTCTCGATGCCCATATCCTGTCATTGAATTGCTTTTGTGTTTGGGGGATGGATCTTGCAAAGTCCCAAGTTCACCCTTAGACTCCAAGCCAAAGGTGGAGACATTCCTTCTCCTTCAAGCACAAATACAGTACAAAAGAAGTCCACCATGAATAAAGGGCCATCTCCCTTCCAGCCACTAATGAGCATAAGGGATAGAAGGACCAGTTTGCATGAGGAGCTGGCTGGTTCAACCAGTGTCATGGGCATGGCCAAGAGCCTGCAGATGTTGCAGTGCATCACCTTGAGCCAGGCCTGGCACCAACTCCCTCCACTGGTCCAAAAGGGACTACAGGGACCAGGGGTTTGGCAAGGAGAGACAGAGCTTGGCAGCTCCATAGCTCTGCAGCCAGGCTGCCGATGAGCTCCTGGGCATCCCATGGATAATGAACACATGGCCAGCATCCAGGTCTCAAGAGGATAATCCACCTGACAACACAAAATGAGCTCTTCAGCAAGGCATTTGGAGTATGTGCTTTTGAGGAGCAATCAGCGATGCCATCCACATGCCAAGCCTTGCCCTCCCTACTCAAGTGGCCTTCCTCTATTAGCAAAGTTCTTTGGGCATCCCCATAGTGTCCAAACTCTTCCACTTTCAGCAGATTCCTAATGACTCTACCAAAATCTTTTAATGGAGATTTAATAAACTACCAACTGGAGAAATTGATACGCATGGAAGTGACTCTTGAAGTCACTGCCACTCTTAACCCTTCAGAAGGCACACATCTGAGCACACATCCTCTAAACACTTCTCTACCAGCTTGTAGAGGATTGTATTGGAACCCATCTGCTGCTCCTGGAGGTCTTAAAGGACTCTCGCTGCCTCCTTGCTTGGTGAAGGTTTCTGGGGTGTGCTCAATCCCAAGCCTTACTGTTCCTTACAGCAGCCAGAGAAGATCCCAGCACAGCTGCTGGAGGAAAAGCCAAGAATCATGTCCTATGGGTTTGTGAAAACCATGAGCACTGCTTGGGAGCCTGAGCTTGGGATGGACTCCAGCTCCAGCCAGGGAAGGACACATGGAAAGAGCCCATTGATGTGGCTGCCCTGCCAATGTGCTGCTTCACACAGGTCATTTTGGGCAGCCACAGTGGCAGACATGGGAGCATTGCTCCAAGGCCCTGTTGTTGGGCATAGGTTTGGTGGCATATGATGGGGGGAACATGATTTGGGTTTAATGCCCTCCCAAAGCCTGGACTACATCAGCTCTTCCAGAACAGCTTTTTGGAGTCCAGCTGTGTTTCTCCCTGCTGTGGACACCACACTGGTGGAGGTCATTTGCTATTCAGCAGCCCCCAGCCATGAGCTACCAGGGATGCAAACATCCCCTCCCATCACATCCTCCTCCTATTCCTACAGGATCCACAGGACCAGCAGGGTTTGGAGATGCAGGAGACTTGCCTTCTCTCCTTACTGGGGTAAAGCAGCATCATTTTGACCCAGTTCTATTTAAACTCCTAGTTGCTAATAAATGAGGCTCCAAGAGATGACCTCCATGCACAACATCAGAGCTGGACCCTCATCACAGAGCAGATAGGGATGCAGGTGAGCACCAGAGGCTGAGCACAGCATCATGCCCACACCTTGGGGTGTGAGTGAAGACATGGTGGAAGGGATAAAGGGGGTGAGGGATGTCTTGTCCTGGTGTCTGCCCCTTACCCTGTGCTGTGGCTGCACTGGGGACTCCAGCTTGGGGTGGGTTTGTGGGGGGGGCAAGGTAGGGGATTGTTGGGGGGCAAGGCAGAAATGACACAGCCCGGCCATTTCCACAAGACCAGCTTTAATATCAGTCATGAGAACGAGGAGAAAGCACAAAATCCAACATAAAAAATGAAAGAAAAAAATCTTAAAAAAAAGCAAAATATTAAAAAGAAATAAAGAAAAGGGAAAAAGAAAGAATGACACCCCCCCCCCCCCCTCCGCGCACGGACTATCCAGGCACTGCAGATGGAGGAACACGACCCAGCAGCCGGGGGGGACGATCCACCAAGAGCCACCCGGTCCGTCCCCTCTCCAGGGATGCTCACCTTGGGGTGACTGGTAGCGTTGAGGTGGCCCGGCCTCGGGGGGACCCGGCTTAGCTTAAGATTCATCACAGACTGACACGAAGGACAAGAACGTAAGAAGAATCCAAGAGCTGCGACTTTTTGTTTCTTTATTCTAATTCAGCCTACGACGTTAGTAATGGTGATTTCAGGGGATGGCTGGGCCCGCGAGTTCCTTCTTGTAGTGAAAATCAGAGACTGTAAAGAGGAACAGAGCTTATAAAGACAGATAGGAATATAGTGCCGTAAAAAGAACTGGCATGCAAGTGCTTTATACACGTGGCAGTTTGTGACATGGCAGGGCTGGGGTTGGTGGTGCTCTCTTTGTTTTGTACAGTTCGAAAACGAGCTGCTGCCTTCACATCTTGAAGACAACCCCCCCACAGGAAAGGACAACACAAGTCAAGTCCAAGGCGCCTCTCGCTTGGTTTTTTGTGTATATATATAATATATATATTTATTCTTTTAATGCATAGTGATTTTCTTCTTTTTTTTTAATTTTTTTTACTCTATTTTGTCATTATGTTTTTAGTTTTGTTCCCCCTTGGCAAACCTGAGCTCGGTCCCTGCTTCCCTGTGCAGTTTCCCTTCCTTAGGTGTTGGCACTGTGGAGCGGTCGGGTGGTGTCAGCAGGCAATCTCCTCCAGCGTTCCCAGGGTGGCCTGCAGCGGCACGGTCACAGTGTGGCTGATGGATTCCGAATGGTTTGGCATGGGGTCACAAGTGCTCTGCGGATGGAGAGCGGGGGACAGGGTTATCCCAGAGCCTCCGCATGCTCCCTGTCCCTCCCCAACCGCTCTCTCCTTTCTGTAGCCGAGCCATGGCATCAGTCCTTTGGGAATAACTCAATCAGTGGCCGAACACCGCATCCGTATCGAGTGACTTCTGCCTCTTGTCTCCCAATGGAGCTCCTTACCACGTTTTCATCATGGCTCCCTTCCTCTTCTTCTTTTCCAAGTAGGTCTAATAATTTCTCCTTGATCAGCTGCAAAAGAGGGAGCTTGGATTAAGGTAGGGAGGGACAGGCGAGACATCCAAAGACTGCCCGCATGGGCATCCATTAGCCTCACCAAAGGAAAGAGTCTGGCACCATCCTCCTTGTACCTCCTTTGAGCTGTTGATCTGCATTGATGGGATCCCCTCTCTTCTTTATGCTAAAACAGGCCCAACTCCCGCAATCTCTCCTCATAAGATGCTCCAGATCCCTGAGCATCCTTGTGGCCTGCACTGGACCCTCTCCAGGTAGACACTCTCTCTTGTTTTAGCTGTCCTGAGGAGCTCAGAACTGGACACAGGACACGCAGCCTCACCAGGCTTGAGTAGAGGGGAAGGAATCACCTCCCTTGAGCTGCTGCCACACTCCCCAGGGTACTCTTTTCCCTTCTATCAACTCACCGTTCACCAACACTCCTAGATCCTTCTCAGCTGAACTGCTCTCTAGTAGGTCACCCCCAACCTGTGCTTGTACTTGGCGTTCTTCCTCCCCAGGGGCAGGACCTTACACTTGGCCTTGTTGAACCTCATCAGGTTTCTCCCTGCCAATTCTCCAGACTACAAAGGACCCACTGAACGGCAGCACAGCCTTGAGGTATATCATAGAATCACACAATGGTTTGGGTTGGAAAGGACCAAAGATCATCCAGTTCCAACCCCCTGCCATGGTCAGGGATACCTCACACTAGACCATGTTGCCCAAGGCTCTGTCCAACCTGGCCTTGAAAGCCACCAGGGATGAAGCATTTACCACTTCTCTGGGCACCCTGTGCCAGTGCCTCAGTGCCCTCGTAGTAAAGAATTTCTTCCTTAGATCCAACCTGAATTTCCCCTGTTTCAGTTTGAACCCATTACCCTTGTCCTATCACTACAGTTCCTGATGAAAGGTCCCTTTCCAGGATCCTTGTAGACCCATATCAGCCACTGCCCCCAGCTTTCTATCATCACAAACTTACTGTGGCACCGCTCCAGCCCTTCATCCAGGTTGCTGATAAACCAGTTGAATAACACTGGACCCAGTATTGATCCCTGGGGTATGAAACTGTCTACAGGCCTCCAACTACTCCACTGATCGTAACCCCCTGAACCCTCCCAAGGGTATGGAGAAGGAGATGATCTTTCCAAGAAAACCACCCCATGGGTCAAACTGGAATTCTTCACATGGTAAAAAAACAACCCAAACCTCTAGTTTTTTTAAATGTGTTTAGGAGTCTATAGAGAAGTGTCAGCTCTGGGAGTGCTGTTTCCCTTCACAGCCACATTATTTCCCTGGCATCTGCTGCTGAAGAATGTATTTCCAAGGGAAATCCCAGAAAGGCTGAAAAGTGAGTGTTTTCCTGAAAAACTGCCACTGGAGGGAAAGGAAAAAAGAAAGAAGAAAGCTAAAAATGTGAAAAATGGGGTCAGTTCCCAGGGAAGTGAGGTGGATGTTGGGTGCATGAGATGCAGAGATGTGTGGTGGGGATCTGGGACCTCAATAAGCCGAGAAGCACAACTCTGTCCTGGAGCAGGACCAAGAGGAGGACTGAGGTGAGTAAACAATGCAAAACAACATCTCAAGGGTCAGTATTTCATCTGCTTTTGGCTAAGTCACATGAAAAGGATGGTTGCATCCCTTTGCTGCCTGTCAGAGGTTACAGAGGCTTTGATTGAAAACTCAATGAGTTTTAGGTGCATTGAACCTTGCCTTGATATAAACCTGAGCAGATTAGCTCAACCATGTGGATTAGGTACCATTTAAGACATTTTATCCCTGTCTGGTGTGGGTTAAATATGGGCGACCATGAAGATGCCCCGCATGGGACATAGCTGGATGAGCGTGCTGGTGCATCCTTAGGTGTGCACAGGGAGCCTCTCCAAGGGGACAGGCTCCTCTCCTAAGCCATTTTAGCCCCAAAAGAAGAGAAGAAAAACACCAAATGGAAACTATTTGCCAACTTTTATGAGCAGATGTCAAACAAAAGAGTAAAACGGGAAGAAAAATCTGAGTTTTGTGAGCTGTCTTATTATCTTCTTATGAAAGAACCCCGAGAAAGGCAGGAATAGGTGACTTTAATGAAATACTGTGTGCATTCAGGCTGAGATCTAAACCCAGGTGCAGGTTTTGTTTGCACTCTGAAGCCATTATGAGCTTTATGCTTGTAATTTCCAATATATTTTATTGCTGAATAATGACACCAAGTGCTAAGAGCTGCCCGGAGGGGGGCTGCAATGGGGACTTAAACTGTGATGGGCTTAAAACAAAAAGCCAGCATCCCAACTTTGATAACAAGAAGCTTGGAGCACAGACTGTGAGTGCCTGACATTCCTGTGCACCCATCCGGCCTGGATACAACAGCTACCAACGACCCCAGACTGTAACATCCCATGGGATCCTGGTCCCGCAATATGGGGCTGAGAAAGGGCTATGTAGGTCTGAGATGCTGCATATTTGGGTGCAGGGGTGCAAAGCCACTGCACTGAACTCACCAGGCAATGAGCAGAGGGTCTGATTAGCAGAAGGAACTTTCCCAGGAAGAAGGGAAAAGGCCTTGGGGTGGGATGTGCCCAATTTGCTGGGAATCACCCATCTCCATAGGTGTTTGCATCCTCCCAAGCCATAAACTCTTTCTTCCTTGTTACAAAACAGGACACATGTGTCTGCGTTTGGGTCCCTGGGGTCACCTCGGTGCAAAGCAGATGCTCCTCAGCAGCTCACACCCAGCTGCAGGCCTTCTTCCTGCCTCACTTTCCCTTTTCATAAACAGAATCATGACCCTGACCCCCAACACAAAGCCTTTTGCAATGAAAACTGGGAAGGGAAATCAGTGGTGAAAATGCTCCAGAAAGGGTTATTTTGGACTGGGGCACATTAAGGTGAAAAAATAGGTCCAAATGGCAGGAGGGTGCAGTCAGCAGCTGGAATCTGTGTCTGTGCTTGCAGGGGCAGTGCAAAGGATGCTGGAGGGGTGATGCCCTCAGGGAGGCTGTGACAGCACGGCACCACAGAGGCGTCAGTTGGCACCATGGCATAGGAAAGCCAATATCCTCTGGGAGATGCTAAGCTGTGCTGGGGGACCTGCTTAGGCAAAAAGACATCCAAAATATACAAGGGTCGTAACTCTGCTGCTGGGGGGCAAGAGGAGGGATGCTGCTGGAAAGCAACATCCCCTCTGGATGCTTATTGCATTAATTCCCATTAATGGGAATTGGAGGGTTGCACTTTCCTCTGGAGCAGATGCTCTCAGCCACTATTGAGCCACATAGCCATGCCTGAGCTTCTCTTGGTGCTTCCTAGAAAGCTCTTTGTTCCAGAGCTGCAGACAGCAGATATTAGGGGCTGGGCTTCCTCACCCCCTGACAGTGGTACAAGGTCTGTACTTGCTGCTCCTCCTGCCTGATGGCTGGACTGGGACTCAAGCATTGACTAAAGGTGTTTTAAGGAGAAGATGATAACATACTGCTGGGAGAATTCCCATTTGGAATGAGGACAGGAGGGTGTAGCAGTAGGTCCCAGCCAGCACCCCAGGCAGTACAAGCTTCGGAGGGGAGCAGTACAACCACATGAAGGTGATGCTTCATTAGCCCAAGCAAGAAGCAAACCTCATTAGCAGAGGCAGGGTCCACATGAACTGCATGCCAGCCCCTCCATGGAGAGACCCTCCTGAGGCAGGGATCTCCCCATCACATTATATAGCCATGACTGATTACACAGAACTATTGTAGAGCATTAATTATATAGTATAATTAATTAAACTTAACAATCACACATTGGGCATGGAGAGTCCTGGTCCATGATCACCCCAGCCTAGCATCAAGGCTGGCAAACCCACACCCTGCCAGACGAATAAGGAAAGTCTTACCTCATATATATAATCAAAGAGCTCTAGTATAGTGAGGATGCTAGCACCGATAAAGAGCCCCATCTGGCCTCCAATGTCACCTAGGAGAGAGAACAACATGTGGATGGGTTTTACTGCTGAGGTGGAAGCTCTTCAAGGCACCCGTGCAGCCACCTCCAAGCATCCCAGGAAGGATGTTGCCTGCCACCAAAGCAGTTTTCCTGCTAATGAGACCATCAGCTGTAAGCCTAATGGGGATGTGATGCCGCACATTGGCACCTGAGGAAGCCATCTGTGAAAGTGAGACAGCAGGCTCCATCCCAGGCATCCCAAAGCTCAATTCCCAAACTGGGTGGGGGAAGGAAAAGGATGCTGGAGCAGAATTAGGTAATGTCCCTGGCAGCTGAGAAAAAGCCCAAACCTGCCAAAGAGAGTTAAGGGAGATGTGCTGCTTTGTAGAGGAGCATCAAAAAGCTGTCTGCTGCAGTGCTCCAGGGCTGGGGAAGGGCTGTGAAGGAGGCACCGTGGGGAGAGGAGGCTTCCAGGAGTCTGCTGGGAAGGGAACCGCTGACAGGAGATGCTGTGCTGTGCTTAGGGAAGATAAATCCCATGAATTCTGCTGCAGAACACCCACTGTGTGACTGTGATGCTCCCCAGAGCAAAGGCACCAATGGGTGGAGGAGCGATGGGACCTTTGCTGTAGGTATCCACAAGACAGAGGCAGAAGAAAGAGGACTCAAGCACCCAAGAAGGTGCTTGGGGCCAAAGTGCTGGCTCAAAAGGGGCTGAGGACTGGGGGGAAATGAGACTGCCCAAAACCTGCAGTGCCCTGGGAACGAGGCTCATGCAAAGTCAGGCAAATAGGGAGCTTTGTGTTAAAGAGGCTTCATTACCAGCCTCCCCTTCCTCACTGTAGCACTCCTGGGGAACCCATGGCATGTGCAGAAGGGTTGAAAAGAAGGATGGATTTGGAGCATCTAAGAGGTGATGGGTAAATGATAGAAGAGCTGTCCTCCTCCACACATTGCACTTCCAGCATGGGGGCACCATAGCAAGCATCCATCACCTACTCAGCCCCAAACAATAGGGCCCTGGTAGCAAGCAGAGATGGAGCAAGCTCATGTTAACCTTTCATAGGTGACACATGGACTCACTGTAGTGCCTGGGGCATTCCTGGGATGGCTTGGTGTTGGAAGGAAAAGAAGAGATGGGGTGGAAAACTGGCCAGGAAGTTATCTGGACCTTGCTGGGATTTTCAAGGCAATGCACCTACACCATGCACACTCTGTCCATCCCTTAACCACACGTGGACTCCAACAAAGGCTCACACAGACTGCACGTTGCACCCCTGATCTCCTCTTACCAAGTAAGGCTGCCACTTCATAGGCTTTCTTCTGCTCAATTGTCTCATAGTTGAGTGCTTCAAAAAATATGTCCAGCACAAGAATGTTCTCTCTGTAGAAAGAGGAGAACAGTGTCAGCCCATCAGCCACCAGCGGCCTTGTGTGCTTTGGGGTAAGAAACCGCAATTTGGTCTTTATTCCCCTCTCTGTCCTGACTCTTTCCCTGGGGTCCTCAGCAACCCACAGACACTCGGTCCTCTTGGAGACCAAGACCATAGGGCACCATTAGGACTCTGGCAGCCTTAGCAGAAGATGGAAAATGATTCCTCAGGATCTCTCAGGATCTGAGCTCTGGATCTCAATTTGATAACAGTGAGAATCTAAGGGATGCTTCATATGAAATACTCTTGCTGCCTCCACAATACTGTGGCTGGGGCTGGGAAAGGGCCAAACCAGCTTGTGAAGACAAGGCCAGGGCAGGAGCATCTGGTTGTCTGGAAACACATCAATTGAGAAGAAAGCGACTTACACATCATGTCCTCAAGGGTTTTGCCCTAACACTCCCTGGAGAACATTACTTAGCACAGGTTGGTTTAAACAACCAAAGGGCCTTTACAGACAGTGTCCCCCATCAAGCAAAGGAGATCTGTGTTCTCAAACACTCACGAGATGTATTTTTCTGACTTGTTGAACTTCTTCTCCAGGTACTTGGCTGAGGTCTTGCTGGGGATCTTGACCATGGAGAGCTCTTTGTTGTATCTGGTCAGGTTACAGGGTGTCCTGCAGATGCAGTAATTGCTGTCCTTTTCAGCAAGCAAACCTGGAGGAGTTCACAGAGTTACACTTCATGGAGACAGGGACATACCGCAACTGCGGGAGCAGAGGTTGTGGCACCAGAGGGGGCCCAAGGAGCTGCAGGAAACCCATTCCTGGCCAGTTCTCTCCCACTTCATTGCATGGCCATCCCCACCGTCGCAGGGACTTTTGCTGGAGGCTACACTTTGTTACCAGCATGTGCTCAGGGAACACGTGGTGATTGAGTCTCCTCAATCCAGACCTTGAATGGGTCCCTCCATCCCAAATCCAGTGCCAAACTCAGACCCAGAGATGCTCCCCTCCAACATATCCTGCGATGCCCACTATTCTGCACTCACGGAGCCCATGCCCATGTACAACAGAAGAAACTTTATCCCAGGTGTACCCAGCCTTTCCCAAAAAGACGTGTTCATCCAAACCCATCAGCTGCTCTAGATCACCCCAGTCCTGCGACCCAGGAGGACAAGGGCTGCAAGAAGTGCCCCAGGTTGGAACACCCATGGTATCCAGGGAGATCTCTTGGTACTCACCGAGCGCAGGCTCTGCGCATTCCTTGTACTGCTCCGGAGTGCAGAAGGGAGCATCCCCTGCATAGGAAGGACACATCTATCAGTGTGCATCAGCCACTGCTGCTGCAAGGGAGCTGGGGACCACTGGGCTCTCCTTAGAGACCACAAGGACCTCTCTTTAGCAAAGGGAACCCAGGTTGGGGATGGGTGGCAGAGGCAATTTAAAGAGGGGAAGCTCAGGTTGGATACAAGGAAGAAGTTCTTCCCTGGGAGGATGTAAAGGTGCTGGCACAGGCTGCCCAGAGAAGCTGTGGCTGCCCCATTCCTGGCAGTGCTCAAGGCCAGCCTGGATGGGGCTTGCAGCAACCTGCTCTAGTGGAAGGCGTCCCTGCCCATGGCAGAGGGTTGGAGCTGGATGATCCTAAGGTCCTTTCCAACCCAAACCTGCCTATGATTCTACCTGCCTGCTGTGGGGACCTTTTCTTGCAAACAGAGGAGGAGGCTGGTGGAAATCACACCCACGGGTGTTAAGTGGGGCTAAATAGGGCTGTTCAGATGACCCTCTGCCACATCTTGCCCCTATTTCAAGGCATTCTGCAATGGCTGTTAGCATCTTTCTTTCCATAGGGAATCATCCTTTAACCCATGGTCCCTTTCCAGCTTGCTAACACTGAATGACATGGGCTGGGTGAAGGGATTGGTCCCTGCTCCTCCATCCCTTGGCCCCGCACACTGACCTGGCATGTGAACCATTCTGCAGTTGCAGTTTTCCACAATGTAGCGTGTCTCGCAGTCGATCCTGCAGGCTGTGATGCTGTAAACGGGAAAGAAGTCTAAGCCCATATCCGACGAGCGGCATTCACCCCACGGCGGAGGCAGGTACGTCAGCTGCAAGAGAGGGAGGAGCGGGGTGTCAGGGGACACTGGGGACCGGCAGTGAGGATGGGGCACAGCATCTCCTTCCTCTTGCCAGGGAGGAGCCCCCGGAGCACAATCTGAATGATGCCCAGAAAGCCAATGGTGTGCTGAGCTGCATCAAAAGCAGCATCAGCAGCAGAGAGAATGAGCTGATCCTGCCCCTCTGCTCTGCTCTTGTGAGACCCCACTTGCAGCACTGTGTGCGGTTCTGGTGTCCTCAACATAAGAAGGACATGGAGCTGTTGGAGCAAGTCCAGAGGAGGCGATGAGGATGAGCAGGGGCTGGAGCAGCTTCCGTATGGAGATAGGCTGAGAACATTGGGGCAGTTCAGCCTGGAGAAGAGATCTCTGAGCAGCTTCCAGTGTCTGAAAGGGGCTACAAGGATGCTGGAGAGGGACTCTTCATTAAGGAACGCAGTGAGAGGACCAAGGGGTGATGGGTTCAAACTGAAAGAGGGAAAGTTCAGGCTGGATAGCAGGAAGCTGTTCCCTGTGAGGGTGCTGAGGCGCTGGCATGGGGCACCCAAAGAAGTAGTAAATGCTCCATCCCTGGGTATGTTCAAGGCCAGGTTGGACAGAGCCTTGGGCAACATGGTCTAGTGTAAAGCTTTCTCTTATGAACCATTCAGTCACTAAAAACCCATAAGAGACTTAAATTTCAGCCAGGAAAAGAAAGATGAGATGTTGGAATAAACACAGCTCGTGGTGGGAACAGCCAGGGGCATGAATCCTGGAAGCTAAAGGAGAGTTTGGGGAAGACCACAGGCTTCAGAGCGTGACCCTGCCCTGTGGGGCTGGACAAGTAATCCCTTCTCTAAGAACTTTTCTGCATGGCAAAGAACTAGGATGCTATACATGCAGGAGCCAGCATCACCCAAGGTTACCCAGGCTGCTTCCTGAGGGACATGAGCTTTGGCATCCCCCAAATCTGCTTCAACCCACACTGCTGCTCAACCAGCAGTGGCTGGAGCTACTCTGCTGCTCAGGGTGACATGCACCAACCTCTGTGCTCAGCAGCTCCAATCAGAAGAGCAGATGTACCTACATGGGGTGTGAAGACGCAGCAGGTGATGGAGGGATCCCATCTGTGGGGACCAGACAAAGCATTAAGGGAAGAAAACCTGGTTGCCAGCAATCTCAGCATCCAGAAACAGGCTCTGAATGGGATGGGTTTGAAAGCCAGCAAAGCAGCACCTTGGAATGGAAATCTCAAGAGTGCCTTCCTGACAATAGCAAAATGCTGTTTGAAGGGGATCGTTTCTCATTTGCTTTACACTTCCAGTATAATAGAGTACCAGATGCCATCACTTAGTCATCCGCGGTGGAGAAAGGAGCCCATATGTTGCCTGTTGTATGATAAAGGAGAATAAATAATTGTGGTCTCAGATGGTATCAGCTTTCTTTCAAGCACAGCTACACACAAATCTTTTAAGCCCTTTAAATTTTAGCCTGAATGAAGGTGATGGGATCTGAAAACGATGGATTCATGCTCAGATATTTTATCTTACCCACTTCTTTGCTCAGCCAGCGTTGGGTTGGAGCCACGGTGCTTGTGAGCTGGCACTGTGTCCACAAGAGGTGCATGGGCTGAATGATTAATTAAAACTCTAATCAATGCAACTTCATTAACAGAGTTGTGGCCTGGTTTGCAGCCAAGACCACAAGCACCAGCTACCCCATACCACAAAGCAAAGCTGGTTTCCATCTCCCCAAAAGCATGGAGACCTCAGAGCAGCTTCCAGTGTCTGAAGGGGGGTACAAGGATGCTGGAGAGGGGCTCTTCATTAGGGACCATAGCGATAGGACAAGGGGTGATGGGTTTAAACTGGAACAGGCTGCCTCGCCACACACACAACCCCATGCATGCACCTACAAGCACACAAGTGTAATTCACCTTTCTTTGGTTTCCTGAACATGCAGGAATAGGTGCAGCACATCTCCCCTGCCACAGGCCAAGACTTTTGCTCTCCCTCTGCTTTCTGCATTACCGACACTCAGGAGCAGAAAAAGCTTCTTGGCACATTTAACACTGGTGAAGTTTGGGTTTTGTTTTGCTCTGCAGTAAAAAAGCTTTCCCTTTTTAGGGAAAAGCTTGTCACATCTGAGCAGGAAAAGTGACTCCAGAGAAGCTCCAATTTCTCCTTTAGAAGGGAATTTCCCCAGTGGAACTCCTGGCCATGCAGCAGATCCCATCGGGTGTGACAGAGGCACCTCGCTGCTGCCTTGCTCTGTATTAATCCCTACCTCTTCCATCTCTGCATCGCAAGGCAGGATTTCTTGCTGCTGGCCATGCCTCCAAGCAGGTAACCGAAGCATCTCCCACAGCCGGGGAAGCAGCACTGGGAATCCATGTGCTTCACCTTCCATCCTCAGCTTGTGAAGCGACAAGGCTCATTTGAAGTGTGACAGGCAAGTCCATGCTTCTTCCTTATGAGCAAGAGCTTAGAGGGCAACGCACCCTGGGCTGGCAGGGTCAGATGCCCCTTCCTTGAGCAAGGCAGTGAACTCATCTCTCTCCAAGAGGCTCATCAAGGGTTATTACCCGGATCCTCCATGGTAATGACAGCTTGAAAGGCTCACCGCTTCCCTCCTGCTCTGTAATTTGCAATCAGAAGCAAACTCTCACAGAGAGAAGCACATCATTAGGGACAGGGCTCTGCAGTGAATAGGGGGGGCACATTCCCCAGACTCTGCCTCAGCATCCTAAGATAATTTGGTCCCAGGAGAGCTCCCTTTGCATTTCCCAGGTGGTTCTGGTGAGCAGGCCCCAATGTACCAAGCCTCTGATGCAGACAACTCTTGTCCTGACCTTTTATTTCCAATTATCTTTGCAGGCAGCTGCTTGGTAACTGTGCTCAGAGCCACAGCAGCATCGCTCGCAGGTACAAGGTGAGTGCCAGGACTGCTGTGCTGTACCCTCCGAAATGCTCAGCATCATCCTTCAAAGAAGCTGTTATCTAGATCCAGAGCAGGGCATGGTTTTACACATCAAATACTGCACCTTGCATTGAAAGACTCAGACCAAGGGACCAAACTCTTCTGCAGAGCTTCCTGTCCTGAAGAGCAATGGAGCAGGATCACAGGCTACTCCCCTGCAGACTAGCCTCATCCTTACTCCTGTTCCCTCTCCCGCTTTGGCACAGGAGTCCTAGTGCCCTGCAAGCACTGGGGTTAATGCTCCATCCATAACAGCATCCCTCCTTAACCCCCTCCTCACCAAAATGGGGCTGCAATCTCAAGCAAAGCATTGACATCCAAAGCACTTGGCCTCAGAGAGCTACATGAGAGACTCATTTTACCCATTTGGCATTTGAATTTCTGGCCTGTGATGTTAACAGGCCTGCTAGAAGAGCCCACTGGGGAGCTGATCCAGGAACAGGAACACACATGATCATAGGAACATGGAATGGTTTGGGTTGAAGGGACCTTAAAGCTTCTCCAGTTCCAAACCCTGCCATGGGCAGGAACACCTTCCACCAGAGCAGTTGCTCCAAGCCCCTGTGTCCAACCTGGCCTTGAACACTGCAGGGATGGGGAAGCCACAGCTTCTCTGGGCACTCTGTGCCAGCACCTCAGCACCCTCACAGGGCAGAATTTCTTCCTTATATCTAACCTGAAATCCCCCGTTCAAATTTAAGCCATTACTCCAAGGCCACATAAGCAATATGAATGGGACAGACAGTACTTGGATTTGATTCCTCTCCCTTGCAGCCACACGGACATCTCCTCCTCTTGAGAGAAATGTTGTCCCTTCTTCTAGATGATGCTGATTCAGGGTTGGTAGGAGGGCTCAGGGGCTGG
This sequence comes from Forpus xanthops, assembly GCA_032466535.1. Taxonomy (NCBI): domain Eukaryota; kingdom Metazoa; phylum Chordata; class Aves; order Psittaciformes; family Psittacidae; genus Forpus; species Forpus xanthops. The sequence goes on along the minus strand of JASSUY010015541.1, from coordinate 6,479 downwards.
ACCAGTGGGGCCTGTACAAGGATTGCTCCCCTCTCATCTGCTCTGCTACTACCAAAGCTGCTTTTCTTTGAAGCCAGAGAGGGAAAAGAAGCATAAAAGCAGTAAGAAGAGCAGGGGTAAAGGCAGATCCTTCCCTGAGTTCCTGCAGGAAAGTAGTGCTGAGCTCTAGCTTTGCTCTGCAGCTTCCCAAGGGCACATATCCCTCCCCAGCACTGTGCTGTCTCATCCTGATAGAGATTCAGCTTCAGCCTCTAATTGGGGTTGACAAACTTATGTCCTCGCACTTTCACAATCATTAATACTTCATTAATTAATGAAATGCTTTTTAAGTTCTCTTCATCCCAGCTATTAGGAATTACCATGATCTGTTATGAACTGGTGGGCACCAAAAAGGAAAGGAACAGATTGACTCCTCTCCTTAAGCTCAGGATGGATCTTGCTTGCCTGAAACACAAGGAAAGGAAGAGCTGCTTTTGCAAACGGGGGGGAAATGGGTCAGGGTGGTGGGGGCCGTTCAGCACAGCCCTGTCCTTGTCACAGCCCTTTTCCCTGGCCACGCTGCTGCCCTTCACGCGCTGCTCCTGGCACAGCCTCCCAATAACCTCCAACATCTGTCTGCAGCCACAGAGATCTTTTTTTTCCCCCATTTATTTTAAGTGGCATCTCTATTTTTTTCTGCGTAATTTGATGTAATAGGGACGATGTGGAAACACAGCAGAGATGCTTCCAGCATGAGCTTGGGGCATTTTCAGCTCATTTTTCAGCTGGGCTCTGTGACGAATCCAGCTTTGGGGATGTATCTTGCATCCTGCTACAGCTCAGCCCTTCTCCCGCCTCTTCCATATGTGGGTCCCACCTGATGCCACTGAACTGAGGCAGCAATCAGGGAGGAGAAATGCAAACCTCTCCCTGAACGTGGCAAAACCTGTATGGGGTGTGTTTGTGTTTGCTTCAATAAGCAGAAACCTCTGTTCTTTAATGAGACATCAAATAACATCAAGTTAATAGAATTTCAATCCCAGGCAGCTTTAGCACTTGTAAAATGCTTAAGAAACTCAGCCCAGACACAGCTGGTTGGCACCATCTCCCAGTTAATGATGCTGGAAGTTGTCTATTTGCTGTCTCCCTTTGCTGGGTGCTGTTCCTTCAAATTTGCTCCCTTCACAAAGGCACTAAAGAAGTCATTGTCTTTAAGGATAACAGCTTAACCCTTCCAGCACCAGAAGAACATCATTTTGGGTCCCCATTTCCTTAGAAATCATTTTGCCAATCCAATGGCAATATCAAAACTTCCTGTGGCTCCCCAAAAAGTCAATGGCAGCCTCATCCCAGGTTCGCTCCCAGGACCCTCTGGATGGATGTTCCTGGCATTTGCTGCACTGCCCATCCACAAACTCGCATCTACCACTGCTCTCAATGAGTGGTATCCTTCACTCCTGTGCAAACTCAGTCTTGAATTGCAATACACTGTGCCCTCTCCCTCCTGGTCCACTCCTTGGCACATCTATAAGCACCAGAAGTGTCCCCCTCATCCTGCTGGGCACTGTTGGCTGGATTTGTTGGGCTCAGTCTTACAGAGGTGCCCAATCTGGGGCTTGTGTGGTGGAGCTGAACCTCTGAAACTCTCCTGAGCAGCTTTCCATCTTACCCATATAATACAGTTGGCAGGAGCACCCAGACCATTACGCCATTGACATATCTGATGTTTTCTCTTCCTGACCTTCCTAAGTGAGTCCTTTCCACTCCCTGCCTGTTCAGATGCACCGTTCCTGGCCCTGACTCATTTCCATCAGTTACCTCTAAACCCATTTTCTTTTCTATCCTTTTACCAACAGGCTGAATCACTCCTAATGCTGTTTTTGAAGCAAATCCTCTCTGATGCCCTACAAAACAAGCTTTGCGATCGTTTCCTTTCCATCTCCTGCTTTGAACCACCCCTATTGCAATGATGTTTTCTCTGTGGCTGGCCACTGCTGCCTGCCAGTTCTGCTTCTTGTGGTTGCATTAATTCAGAGTCTGCCCATACATTGGAGGAAATCAACTGGGAGAGTGTGTGGGATTGAGGGGAAGAAATCAGAGAGTGAATGCTTTTCTAGGAGGAGGTGTAAGACTGTAGGTAGGAGAAGATGCTCTGAGCGAGTGTTAGGGAACATGGGAAATGCTATTTAATTGCTCCTCATCTTCCAACGCCATTGCCTACACCCTGTTGGGAAATGCAGATTTCAAAGTGATCACTGCCAGACCCTGAGCCCCTTTATCCTTCCTCTGTAATTACACTTGTGGTACTGCAGTTGTTGGTGGCTGATGCTCTCTGTCCCATGCAAGCGTTACGAGGGGATGAGTCTCCAAGGCACACTAGAGCCCTATTAAACAATATTGTTCCATCTTCAAACCTGTTGCTTAATTGAAGCCTCTTAATTTTTTATTGCCAAGTTGGCAGAAATTGCCATTTTTAGTGGTCTTTTCATCTTCTCCAACGTGCCGTGACTACGGGGAGCAGCTGAGCTGGGGAAGTACCATCATCTGATCCCATCGATTATGGGACAGGCTCGGGTGGCGCTGCCAAAATGAGGCAAACCCAGCTGGGAAAAGGGGAGCAAAAGCCAGGAGGGATTTATCTTTTCCCAGGGGATCAGCCCTCTGACATGGAATGTCCATTGTGTCCACCCAGCCTTGGTGCCACCGTCTGAGGCTGGGGGGATACTGCAGCCTCCCCAGGGCTGTGCACAAGAGGCTTGCTAAAGCATCAGGGTCATCCAAAAGAGCCAGGAAAAGGGAAGAATTGAGGTGGATCCCTCTGAAGCCAAAGGAACTGAAGGCACTGCCCTCCCTTGGGACCCATCAAGGGGGGGACAGCACAGTGTGCCCCAAGCCAGCTCCACAGCTCAGGGCTTTGCCCATTCATGAGAAAACAAACCTTATTCATTAGGCTCAGGAATTGCCATGGAAACCGCTCCCAGGCATGGCTGGAGCATCTCTTGCTGTATGGGGCCCTCCCCATGTGAAATAGTGTGAACCCCCCCCCAGAACAGCAGCTATGGCCTGGCACATCTATGTAAACCACTCTGGGTCCTTCCACACTGCATTTAGACACAGTCACTGCTGCAGCAAGTAATCCAGAGATGCTTTCCACCCTTCTCCATCAAGACACTCTTGTTTGAATCACAACTGTCCATTATGCATTTCCTTCTGCTGTGCTACCTCCCAGATCACTTTAGGGAGCTCTGTCCTGGCTCTCCTTAAACATCAGGGCATGGCTTTGGTCTGAGATTTCAGACAGAAAGCATCTCCCTTCAGCCACGAGTCCACAGCACAGAAACAGCTTGGCCTATAAAATCCAATGACCCTGTTGGATGGAGGAAACCTTCCACTGGCATTGCCTTTGCAGGACTGCTTTTGCTGACTCAGCACACACAACCAATGTGCATGCAAAGTCCCTCTTATGGTGCTAACAGTGCAAACCCGCATGACATTGTTACTGCATTAATGATGCAGTTCCAGAACTGGTAAGTGCATCTTAAAAGTGTCAGTCTACAGGAATCAGAGGGCTCAGCCCCTGCAGGAGGAGGGGAAAAGCTGATTTTGTTCCTCTTTTTAGACTGACAGCTAATTTTCAAGGGAGATTTAAGGAGATCATGCACCACCATGGAGCTGGAGTTTGCTTTTGACAAGGGGCTTTTGGAAAGCTCTGGGTATAAAGATCCAGGATTTATCACTCTGGTACCAAGATGAAAGCCCGCATGTGGACTAAGCAGCTGCATACCTGGAAAAGCAGGAACTCAGGAAGAAAAGCCCAGTAAACACTCTTATTTCCAAGACTGGGATAGGGTTTGAAGGGTTCCACTGGAGCAATAGCAAAGGGAATAGTAACAGAGCCAGAAATAACGCCAAGAGCCTCTAAGCCAGCCACAAATCAATCCCCTACACATCAAAGACTGTCTCAAAGACAACACACATCTTTTACCATCACACCAAGGCAAGTCTGCCCAATTCCACACCTCAGAAGAGTGCCTTTAACACAGAGGATGCTCTGTGCTGGGAGATGTCTCTATTTTTACTTCCATTCCTCTGGAATAGCTGGAGGATCACTTCATTTATGTTTCATGGCTTAGGACCCCAGTAACCGGCTGGATGCAGCCCTCTGGTGCTGCTCATGGGCTTTTCCTCCCTTTGCTCTGCCTTAGTGAAGAAGCAGCAAGTATCTGCTCTAGATATGAGCAAAAGATGTGCATTCAGAGCATGAGAAGGTGGGTGATGCCCAGGCAGCCCCTACGGGGTACTTTAGAGGAGGCAGATGCATGTGAGCGCTGTAATGGTTGTAATCAGGTACAAAAATGACTTTATGGAGAGGAGGGACTGGGGTAGGCAGCACTGCCCATAGAGCTGAAGCTACTCCAGGCAGGCAGCTTGAAGAACCTCTGGATCTCTAGGTAAAGCCTTTGCAGTCCATGGTATGACTTTAAACTAGTTCCGGAAGCCCTGGCCCCAACCAGAAACATGCCTTTCCCTCTCCGAATGCCAAAACACTGGGAAAACCTGCAGAAGAGGGGACCTGCTTGAGCAAAGAGCAACCCCAGATGTATTTTTCTTGTCATCTCCTCTATCTTCGCTCAAGAAGGCTGTCTTCTTGATAGGAAATCTGATTTCTTTAATAGAAATAATGCAATAGTTAATGCTGGCAATGGGATGGGGATGATTTACAGCAGCTGTCTGAAAAGTCTCCAGCATTTATGCTATTTCTATCTTAAAAGCAAGTCCTTGAGATCCTTGCTGCAGGCTCCAGCTCCCAGCCACGCTCCCACATCTTGCTGAAGCCGGGATGTTTAAGGAAGACAAATTGTTCCCATTACCACTTGTGCTTCCAAGTGAGTCTGATGCGAGGAGGTGCTGCCAAACCCCTTCAGCATCACACACAACACATCCCCAGCTTGCTTATGGGGCACGCAAAGTGCCATGTAAATGGGTGGTGATGCCAAGAGATGGGATGCTCTGCTTCAACAATGACTTCCTCTGTCCCTTTTGGCAAGTTGCTCCCTGGGGCAACACATCTCCAAGCTTTCTGCCAGGAGCTGCCATTTCCCATCTGGAGACATTATAGGGAATACCTGGCCCTAATTCCAGAGCTGATAACCCTAACCCTGGTATCCAGACCACACTGTTCTGCAGTGCGCATTCCAGCAGCAGCCAAAGGCATGGGGCTCACCCAATGTGCTCCGTGAGATGCCCAAGAGGCAGTAGATAAGGCATTCAATGCCTGGCAATTGCTGTCAATAGCTCTTGTGCTTATTAACCAGTTTTCCAGCCCTCTAGCCTCTTTACCTTGCAGAATACTCCATGGAAGCAATGCCGGGTCCTGTGGGGCAGCAGAAAGTAGTTGCAGAGGGAGATGAGGACCTTGGGGATGAGCGGAAGGGCTTGTGTCAAGGGAATGGGTGTGAAAAATGCCCACGAGTTTTCAAACCTCTTTCTGCTTTGGACAGCAGCAGCGCTGCCTCAGACCTGAAAAGCTCTTTGCCTTGGCTGTTACACTCCCACAGAACGCCCTGTGTGCTAATAAAGCTGCTCATTTTCTCCTGCCCACAAGCTACAAACCGACAGCAGTGAAACGTTTCTCTGCTTTAACTGAGCTCGCCCACTGGGATCCCACAGCGTTCATCATCTCCTGGGTGATTACTCACAAGCCCACCGTAACGAAGGAGTGAAGAGCTGCATCCGGGCTCATGAAACATAGCATCTTCAGGTGTATTTTGGTACCTGGTGATGTATTTGGGGATGAATTCCTCATGTTGCTCTGAGCCAAAGTGTGACAACTGCAGCTCTGATCTCACGGAGGTTTAATCAAAGCAAACCCTTTAACAGCTTGTGCTTGCTTTCCTCAACTTGATTTATGTCTCATTTGAGGGTGGATACAAGAGCAGGGAAGAAAATGAGAGAGGCAATGAAGCAGGAGGGCTGGAATGAAAGCACCAGGGCCAGGATGGGGGGGAAAAATCATTCTGCTGGACTGCTTCCTGTAGGCCTGATCAGGATTTCTCTAGCTTGTCAGTAATAACACCACGTCACATCACATCCATCCACACCATGATGATGTGTCACCATCAGGACTCAGGGAGGGTGATCCTGAGCCACGAGTATCCCCACCACAGTTTATAATAAATAATGTGACTATTTCTGTGCTACCTGAAAGGATTCACGCTGTTCTACATAATGAAATACTCTCATCTCCATCTCTTTTTATGTCCCTGGAGTGTGAAAGCTTTTTGGCAATAAAAAATGGTGGGTTGGAAGGTACCCAACACACAGAGCAACTGCCAGAGCTGAACCACAGAATCACAGCATGTGTTGAGTTGGAAGGGACCTGAAAGCTCCTCCAGCTCCAACCCTTGCTACAGGCAGGGACATCTTCCACCAGAGCAGTTGCTCCAAGCCCCTGTGTCCAACCTGGCCTTGAACACTGCAGGGATGGGGCAGCCACAGCT
>JASSUY010015539.1:15570-27484 GCA_032466535.1 Forpus xanthops | reverse complement strand
GTATTATTATTGGTGGTTGCAGTAGTGATTTATGTTATACCTTAGTTACTAAACTGTTCTTATCTCAACCTGTGGGAATTGCATTCTTTTGATTGTCCTTCCCATTTCCCCGGGACTGAGGAAGAAAAGAGAGGGGAGTGAGTGAGAGAGCAGCTGCATGGGTTTGACAGCCTCAAACCACGACATCCACCTATGCATTGAGAAGCTCCTCTAAAGCCAAATAATGAAGCCAGGTGGTATTCTGTCTCTTTTTTTTTTCTTTTCCTTTTTCTTTTTCTTTTTCTTTTTTTTAATGCGATACATTTATACACCTTCACAATGCATGTTTTTTAAATGCTAGCTGAGTCTTGTCCATGATATCACAAGCCATATTCAGTCTTGCTTAAAACAAGGACAATACCAAACATCTATCCACATAAGCCAAGGAATTAAAACAAAAATCCACTTAAGCCGAGAAATTCAACAGTCTCTAGTCTTTGGAAATTCTGTATGGATTGTTAATCTCAAATCCCAGAATTAAAGAACAAGTTTAATTCAGTCTTCACTTTCCCTAAAAGCCAGTTAGCCCAGGTAAGTGAATGCAGTTGTCCTTTTTAGGTTCTTCTCCACCCACTTCACCCCACCCTACCCCACCCCACCCAGCACCTGGCTCATGTCCTTGGACACTGTGTTTTTCAATACATACATAAATTCACAGTCATATAGTAGGCTTAGATAGTAAGATGAGAAACTCAGGCAGCTTAACAAGTCTGACACCATCATCAGTGTGACATAAATGTTGTGCCTCAAAATTTAAAAAAAATTGGAAAACTGCTGGAAAGTTCACAACCCACTAGGAATTCATACTTTCCTGTTTCTTTTTCTTTTGTAGGAGAAATTCAGCAAACACAAAGCATCTTTGACAAATAATGATGAGCTGCATCTCCCTGCTAAGGCATAACCAAGAACTACTGACTTTATCCAGACTCATTTAATCTTCAGGAAATATCATGCACCTTAAATATCAGAGTTCAATTAAAATCATTCTCTGAAGTGCATTAAGCTAAAAAGGGAGCTTAACAATCATGTCTAAGGCACTGAAACTGTGAAGCTGAACAAAGGAAAAAAAAATACTAATGAAAGACTGGGAGCGAATAAAGAAAATGACAGAAATGGCTCATGTTCAGGCCAGGACAGGGTGTGATACTTAAAATAAACAAAAGTGCCACAAAAGAATTCCTACCTGCATGCATTTCCAGTAGCTGACTCTGCTCATACTTGCTGGTTTTGTAAGCGCTGTCTTTCTGAATCCACTGATAACATTGAGCTAGTAATTTTTCACAGAAGGTTGAGATACAGGCATTTCCAGCCATATCCTTCTGCTGAAAGATTTATGGAGGTATTGCATTTTATTGCAATCTTATGTTTATGATTTAACTGCACAATGTGCACTGCTATTATTGTCATGTAACAGGCTGGCGGCTTTTCTTCAGTGAACTCACCCTGCTAACCGGTGTTGATCCTGCTGGGAGATGTGAAGTGACAACTCACTGCAGCAGATGGGGCTCCTAAACTCCATTCTGCTTGCACCAGAGGTGTGAGAGTCACTCTGGAGCACAGGCATTGATCTGTTCACCGAGAGACACAACCCAGTCAGGTTTGTCTCTGGAGAGTGGCTGACCTAGAATGCCTCTTATTTTGGTAATAATGCTTGGGAATAAAGTGATTAATCAAAAAATGAACGTAGGCAAGCTGTTCTGAATCACACTAAAAACCTGATTGTTTATATATTGTATTCCACATGCATTTGTATACACTTTCCCTCCCTCAGAGGCATTGTCAGGACCAGGTCTATCTAGCAAACCAATATAAATACACTATCTTTGGATTTGCTTGCTGTGCATGTCACTCACAAAGTCATTGTCTGACACTGGTTAGCTTTCAAATCATTATCTTTACTTTGCATTACAAGTGCAGATTAACTGTATCTTTCCAGCAGTTTAATTTGAGGCACCTGTTAGAATTTTCTCTTATCCAATGTCATTTGGATAGCATATTTCAAAAATGCTGCACAACTTCCTTTCTTATTTTTCCCTAATAGCTTATTTGTATGATACAGCTACCTCCAATACTATGTCCAACGATGAAGTATTTTGTAATAATATATACATGAGACCAGACATTGTGGACAAAAGATAGTTTTTCCAAACTATTAGTAATTCAGAGACAATAACAAGTGCTAAACTGCTGCAAGACCCTCCCTAATCTTAAGATCACTAGTGGACTTTGACTATGCTTTCAAAAAAACTTTTAGCCCTTATTTTTAAAGGTCACAAGCACTTCTGACAACATCCCTGCACTGGTCATTTCAATTTGTCCCATCTCTAACAATATTATGTTTTATTGTCTCCTTTCTGAGACAGATCACACTTTCTCCAAAATTATCCACTCCTTGGCTTTAACAAAATTATTTCATTAAACATATGAAAACTGACAAAAAAACTTAAAAGAAATAAAGCTGGTGTAGAGGTAGCATTAATTAAAAGGCATAAGTCTCCATATACAGAGACCGAAGAGGTTATGCTGGTGTGTTCACCTAGTAGCAGTCTGATGTTAAAGTTTTTACATTTCCTTTTTGTTTCTTTTTTCTTCTATGTCTTTGCATATTGTTGGTTGTTGAGCATCAAAAGTAGCTTTTAAGTTGACATGAAAGAGGAAAAAGTGACAATTCTTAATTTTAATTTGAGAAGCACAAGCAATGTGCTTGCAATTTCACAAATACATCCTAACTTACATGGAAGAGACCAAAAAACTGCCAGGGGATCTGACTGGTGAGTCTTTGAAGCAGTTCAGCTTCTACATATATTTATCACTAAGCTTATTCATATGTCTTTTGTGGGCTACAAGAACTTGTTAAAGAGTCTCTCTTAAAGACTAGCACTGTCTGCACTTTACACTAGATTTTCTTAAACTCATAACAAATGAGAACCCTTACAAAAAAGTGTAAAATTGCTTATGAAAACTTGGGAGGGCATGGAGAGAGAGAGAGGGAGGAATATAACTCTGATTACTTTATCTTAAGCACTGATGTTTCAAAAATCTCTGCCTACATAGAAAATAGACTGCTGGTTTGTATTTGCTGCTGTTGAAATGCAGCATTTCAATGAAATTTGAGGCTGAAATTTAAGATTTGGAAAGCTTTAGGTACCTTGGAATGAATGTGAATATGCATCTTGAAACTGCAAGATCCTGTAATAATTCCTCCTATGCAAATGTACAGCACAGACCCAAGAAGAGAAAGCATCACTGAGTTAGTTGTATGTCCACACAAACTTGTTGATTTGTGGCCAGTGTTCTGACAATACGAAGATGAAGTCAGATTTGCACTGACATCATTGCAGAACTCAATCCTGAAAAAAACCAATGTTATTGCTAACAGCAGTGTTAACAATAATAGAAATAATAATGTCACATGATTTTTCCTGTTCATGAAAGAGACAGCATAAACCAGAATGCAAGTTCTATATCCTCATTTTCCCAAGCATGGACTGGGAACAGTCTTACTGCATATTCTTGCTCTTCATTGTATGCAAGGAAAAAAAAAAAAAAGTTAGTAAATCCTAAACTGCTCTAAATATTTCTTTTTAGCAACTGGGTTGATTTTAGTAGGACAGGGCACATACACATTTAGGAGGCAGTCCAGCAGGGGAGCAGCAAGGATGTTTTTAACTGTGTGCACTCTTCATTCTATCACTGACCAATTACTCGCTTCAGTGTTATCCCTTATTGCACTGATGCATTATATTCCAAAGAATATATTGTAGTACTTTGTCAATACAGCACATTCCTTCAAGCTCAGTGCATTACTTTGGTAAACAAACTACATATAGCCTCTCCCCTTTTCCATTTGTGCTCAGAGTGATTTTTTATCAATTCTTTAGAATTACCAGTAGTACATCATTGCAGTCACTCAATCTACAAAACATATTTTGAGATAAAAAATTAAAATTGAAACTAAAACAGTTTTGAATAACCTTCTTGTCACCTACAATGAATAAAATATTTTTTAAATTTTAGTGGATTGCTTTATGACAAACCAGACTGTTCAGCATGTGACTTACTGTATCAGAGTCCCCAGAGTAAAGCTCATTTTATTTTGAATCAAAAAAAAAAAGCAGATGCTACGTAACTATTAATGCAAAACACTTCACTTATGCATTAAAAAGAAAAGAAAAAGGTGATTACCGATTATGCCATTGCCATGAAAACAAAACAAAATAAAAAAAAAAAGCCCAAAACACTTAAACACTTGTAAGTTCTGCAGTTTTTTTTAGAATTCAGTGTACATAAATATTCTGGGCCTGTGGTAAGCTTTTTCAAACTCATTATCCCATCCAAATATTTTAAACTCTGCAAACCCCAAAGACTTCTACAAGGGAAAGAATTGTAGAACAAGAACTCAAATATTCCAAAGGATAACACCTGGAAATTTGTAAGGGCTAAAGATTAAAAAAAAAAGAGGTATGAAGAAGGCAATACTAAAAATGCTTAGCAACAGAGAGCCATCATTCCATAAACAGAATATTCTAAGCAATACATAACACTCCAAAACCAGTCATAATGCTGGTCAGTGCTAGCCACAGAATATCTTCTTTAATCTGGGAGTCAAAAAGGCCTCCCAGTCGTAGACTACATTGCTGCATTGTCCTATGATTTGATGGATAACTGCTTATCACCTGGATAACCAATTTGCAGCCTGGTGGAGGCCTTGGCCCAGGCAAAGAGAAAGCCTGGCTCTTTGTCTGAAGGAAAGACTTCAGAGACCAAAAAAGCAACAGGATTCTTGGGACAAGAAGCAAAATAAACAAAACAACAGAGGCAGGAATAAGATCAAAAGGTCTAAATAGAAGACAAGATCAGACAAGAGCAGACGTCTGGACAGCAGCCACATTTCTGGGAAACATTTCTTAGCAGGCAGTGGAGAGTCTACCCAGATTTATATGATGAAGTCAGTGTCACAGCTGCAGAGTCAGAGGCAGAATAAATGGGGAATGGGGAGCTAGGTTATGGGAGGCAGAGAGACAAAGAGATTGTGCCATGTTGTGTGATATAGTTATAGGCAGCCAGATGTACAATTCATTTGATTCAAGCAAGAGCTGCAGGCATCTGTCAAAGCGACACCTCCCCCATGGAGCTTCCTCCTATCTGGCTGACGGATGGTTTCAGAGTTGCCAAACATATTTGTTCATCAGTAGAAGAGCAGCACCAAAAGCCATTCCTTATTAACCTCAAACGATCTGATCAAAAACCCATTTCCAAAAGCATGTGGGGTAGAATAATCTAGACCACAAATCATTTTTCTTCCCAGATATCCAGTGTTCCTTTTCTCTGTCACCTTAGTATCAGAACACTAGACTTCCTAACTAAATCTAAATAACCTTGAATAAAATCAAATTCTGAGACAACTGGGCAAAATATAATTCCTCAAAATCAGCAGAAATGTGGTATGAAGCATTCTTTAATGTTAGAGAAAGCAGTGGAACAGGCTGCTTATTCCTGATCTGCAAGGGATAATTTCATGCCCTCATCTATTACAACTTCCCTGTGGTTGTTACCATGGAGAATATGGAGAACAATTTCACAACATGATTCCTGCATACATACCCACAGAGTCAAAATGATAATGAACAATAAGTCTGACGCTAACACTGAATATTTGACACATCATGCTGGTTACCAGACATATCATGCGTAAGACCTGTGCATGGACTGTCTTTGTATATTTAACTGTGCCGTTTAAAAGACATTGATAAAAATAGGGTAATTTAAGGTGGTTAAGATAAAAAATCCACAACATTTGTACCCTTCCTGTGAATCAAGGGCGTATAATCCACCAGACTACTTGATCCTTTTTCATTATTGTAAAGAGCAAAAAAATAATACCTACTTGTTCAGTCTGAAAATTAGAAGACAAAATACAGGTTTAACTCTAAGAATATATCCCAAGAGACATTTTGAGAAATTTTCCTTAAAAAGTACCATCATTCAAGGGATTACAGTTCATCGCTTCCCTAAGTCCTCCCACAGCGACAGTATTTTTTCAGCAACCTCACATGTTCCTGATCATACATATCAGAAGCTTTAGTGTCATTCACTGCTCTCACTTTTGGGGGATTAACCTGATTTCAACGAGATGAGCTTGTGCTCTGCAAGCTTAGAGCACAGATCCTGAAACATATTTCAGGACCAACATAACTTCAGTCCGTAACTACAAAATCTTGAAGTGTCACAACATTTTGTTTCAAGGTGATTTCTACAGGAGAAAAATTTTTAAAATAGACATTCACTAGTTAATGTGCCAGAAGTATGTCTGTCTCCTTGAATTGTTCAATCTTTCCAAACAAGAGAATTTGATAATTTGAGTTTCTGAATGAGTCTTCCCCTCCTTGGTAGCTAAGCTAATAAAGCCTATCAACATGGAGTAGCTTTCAGAGTCACATGGGGGTTTAACTGTGTGGTTTTCATGTACTTATTCAAGAGCAAAGGCCTGCCTCCACGTTTGCACTTGACAAGAATGTGGTAAAAGCAAGAAGTAAACATGTACATGTACATACCCATACATAGAGTTTATTATTCTCTTTATTCCTTTATACATTACGTCAGAATTTCTTCAGTTTACAACCACTGGCTGCAGAGGAAGAAATTCTTTCTCAAGAAAGGGGTCTGATCTGGGGAAGTAACGTCTTGGGGGTGTTCCCTACCCACCCCTAAACAATTTTATGAGTAATCTATAATTAAAATGACTCTTACTTAAGGTATCTAACAGCACATTTCTGCACACATATATCATATTGCCACAGACATATGCCAAGGGACACATATTTCATGATTATAGATACGCCCCTTCATCATACAACCTAATACTTTTTAAATGAGACTTTGTATGAATATCAAGAGGTTTTAGCTTTAGTTTGCTAAGAGAAAGACTACTTTAAAACAAGTACATTTTACAAATTAGTAAGAATGAGAACTACTCCTATTACAGCAAGATCTTTGTGTTAGTAAATTTAATCTAATTTATATTCCTTGTTCCTCAGCTCAAGTAATTGAAAATGTTCATATAATCCTTAATAAATACAAAGCTATTTTTATCCAATTTTAAAATCTGGAAATCAAAGCTGGCACTTACATCAAGATCTGGAAGCCTTACTAAATAAACTCTTTGCATAGAAATGCATTCTATATTTTACATATCAAACTCCTATGTGTTCTTTGACCCTTTTTATTAGAAGTGTATATTGTTTACGTGGGAGATCAAAAGCCTTTCAAAACGTGTTCTTATGTTTATCCACATGATTAGTCCTCCTAATTCCAGCAGAGAATTGGATTTATCTTTTAAAGCCAATCTTTAGGAATTTACATTTGCTATAAAACTCTCAGCCAAAACATTTCATATCTCTAATCATTAAAAGTATTCTGTGGGTTAAGAATTTCCAGATCAAATTTTCCATTCTGGCTTTCTTCTAATAAATTCAGGCTTCTAAGCCATATTTGTGTATGTATTTAACATATACATGTTAAAACAACAACAACAAATAATTAGAAGAAAAGATTTGAAAAAGCTTTCTGATTAAATATTTGACCAACTGCTCAGCCAGATCAATTAACTGGACAAAATAAGTATATTAAGAAAGGAAAACAAATAAAAAAAAAAAAAAAAAAAGGAGAAAAAGCCCACCAAAATCAATGAACTCTAAAATTACAGTAAAAATTTAAATAAATATTTGCAACAAAATGGGTAGCTGTATTTGCTTAGTGTTCTTTTTCATGCAAGGTGAAGATAAGTCACTAATATATAGTCCTGTGAAGATTAGTGAGCAATGTTATTTCAAAACAGATCTGAGTGAAATCAGAATATATCCCATAATATTTTAGCATTTACCACAGTGGCAGATGTTCCTACTCACGATCAGTCAGATTTGCAGCGCAGGCTTTGAGTTTCATCCAAGTTTGAGCCAGCAGGAATGCAAGGAGGTGTGTGCTGTTCCCCCACCCTCTAACCCACAACTTCCTCAGAAAAAAATATATATATATCAACCCCCCTCTCACATTATGATTAAAAGAAAGAGATGATCCTCCATTTGTTGTGTTCATCTGCTTCATCATTATTTTATTAATTGAAATGTGAGCACGTAAATTCTGTGTTTTTCACCTTCTTCTAGATAAGACGAGAATAGATATTGAAGTTGGTGAGAACTGTCATTACTTATGTTCAAATAAGCATTAAGGTATATCTTTAAATAGCTGGATTTATAAGCATAGTGTGCTAAAACCAGTAAGAGTTCAGATAACACTCTAGTTTAGAAAAATTTCTGAACTTAAGTTCACCTGTGATAACAAACTGTGTGTTCTTTATCCACAGCAAGTATAAGGTCATTCTGAGTTAACCCAGGGTTGAAGAAAGACAAGCTAAGTTAAACTTACCCTGTTAAATTAAACTACTTTAAACTACTTAAATTCTAAGCTAAGTTAAACTACTCTCAGACTTAGAGTGTGCTCTTTAAAAGCCTGTGTCAGTCATGCTTTTAAGATCTAAAAACATATCCAAGAACTCTAATTATAGTATTTCATTTTACAAAACAATCATTAATGAATAAATTAAAGAAACAGGTAAGCTCTTCTTGGTATGCAAAGCAAAATTTAAAACATGAGTTAACAAGATTTTAGGCATCAAATGAGTGGTGTATCAGAGTTATTTATTTTTAAAATGCCAAAGGGTGCCTATACGCAAGGATGGTATACACCTTGACAGCTAATTAAACTTACAATCCATGCAGGAATAGCATCATGTCACAGTGTAGTTTACCAGCTAGTGATTTGGAATAGCAGATCCTATAATAATTCCATACATAATTTCTTCTGTAAGCAAAAGACAGCAAACATGATCTGTTTTCTCTAAAGTGTACGAACACATCTTGTACTGTAAAAATCAATGCAATAGCATGAATAGCATCTACCAGCTCTGAATAGTCATCAACATCCAGCTATTTTAGATGCTGCTTGCACATAGAATACTGTCCATTCCTGACTCAAATGGCACCAAACCTATAGACCTTGCAAGACTGCAAAAACATACATGTGCTTAAACAGAGGACCAGTGAGAAAATAAGCCACAGTTAACACACTCAAGGCTAAGACCTATATTACAGTTCACTATCACATACACATTTACATCTCTTCCTCTCCAATTTGATTCATCTCTCCCTTTCAGCTGATTAACTCACCTTTAACATCTTTATTTTGGCTCTACCACTCACTGGAAAAGAAACTACTCATTTTACAGCTGCTGAGGAAGATTAAAATATTTAGAGCAAGAATATGAAATTAACATGTTTTTAGTGTTAATTACTAATGGATTTTTGCCCTGAAGAAAACTATCAATCAACTCTGTTTCTATTTCACATGGGATAATAAAACACAGTAAATCTAACCTCCAAGTTAGTCTATCTTAAATTATAATTTGAGTCTTAGTGATTGAAGTAGTTAAACGAAGTCGCTATTAACCTATTATTTATTTTACATGCTGAGCACATTTTGGAAAAATTCTTCACCATATGATTACGTTTACCAAAATACAAAAATTATATATCGTGCTTCCATGTTTCCACAATAATGTTCAGTTTGATATCAAGCTTTCAGGAAGAGTTATATATTCTCCTCAAAATAGGGTTTGTTCCTTGATACCTTAAGTTGGTGTGACAATCAGCCTTTGCTAATACTAGTGCACAACCTCATAAAAGGTTTAATGAGTGTTTTATTTATTTGAGTTTAAGGAGATCAAAAGGAGAAATTCTCACATAACTAAGTATAGTCATATTCCTTAGTTGCCACTCCGATACTGTTGCTTCTTTGAAGAAAACAAGTTTGCACTTTGGAAATAGTGGATACAGTCAAAACATCTCTGACTTGTGGTCGTTTAGATATTATGAAATATATATAAGGGTTTTCCACCTAACAAGGCACTAAAGGAAAAAGGTGCATGCCAAACCACTGCTTAATCATGTCAAATAGTAAATCAGTGAATCCAAGGTTCCCATCTTAACTGCAAAATAAAAAATTGTTGAGAATTATTGCACAAAGGTACACGTTACGCTGCATGTATTTTGAAAGCAGGGGTAAGGAAAGAAAGTGGGGGGTTAGGGGTGAAGGAAATGACAAGAAAGAGGGCTGCATGTTGCATATCATGTTTGGGGCATAAAGCAAGTTTCTAAAAAAAAACCTGTTACTGCTGCAGAGTACTTTTTTCTCCACACCATAGAATCATAGAATAGTTAGGGTTGGAAAGGACCTTAAGATCATCTAGTTCTAACCCCCCTGCCATGGACATTTCCTACTAAGCCATGCCAACCAAGGCTATGTCCAACCAAGTCTTGAACACCGCCAGCAGTGGAGCATTCACAACTTCTCTGGGCAACACATTTCACTGCCTCAACACCCTTACAGTAAAGAACTTCTTCCTTATATCTAATCTAAACTTCCCGTTTAAGTTTGAACCCGTTATCCCTTGTCCTCTCACTACAGACCCTCATGAAGGGACACCCCCCCCCCCCCCGAATCCCTATAGGCTCCCTTCAGATATTGGAAGGCTGCTATGAGATCTCCATGCAGCCTTCTCTTCTCCAGGCTGAACAATCCCAACTCTCTCACCCCATCTTCATAGGGAAGGAGCTCCAGTCCACTGATCCTCATGGCCCTCCTCTGGACTTTTTCCATGTGCTTTTCATGTTGAGGACACTAGAACTGCACACAGTATTCCAAGTGAGGTCCCACAAGAGCAGAGGGGCAGGATCACCTCCCTTGACCTGCTGGTCACGTTTCTTTTGATGCAGCTCAGGATATGGTTGGCTTTCTGGGCTGCAAGAGCACACCGAAGACAGATCATGTTCATTCTCTCATTGACCAGCACCCCCAAGTCCTTCTCCTCAGGGCTGCTCTGAATCTCATCTTTACTGTAAGGGTGAAGAGGCAGTGAAATGGGCTGCCCAGGGAAGTTGTGAATGCTCCATCTCTGGCAGTGTTCAAGGCTGAGTTGGACATAGCCTTCAGTAACATGATTTAGTGGGAGGTGTCCCTGTTCATGGCAGGGGGGTTAGAACTAGATGATCTTAAGGTCCCTTCCAACCCTAACTATTCTATGATTTTATGATTCTATGATTCAATATTAATAAATGAAATTTGATGAATTATCCTTGCTGTGGGTTAGTGTGAAAACCAAAGGTATACGTGTGTTCAAAAAATGATTCAATAAATTCACAAAGCATAAGGTGATCTAGCTCAAAAAGTGTCTAATTAATTAATTGCTGGAAGATGACCAAATATTTCTGGGAAAAGATCACATTATATGTAGTCTTTTTTTATCCTTTCTCTGTGCTTCTTCTATTACTGGATTAGTAGTGCTTTTAGTTATCGCCTATAGTACACTTCTAGTCTTCAGCGTGGGGTTGTATGTATATGAATATGCTTGTGCATGTGTATATGTGCCTGTATGTATAAAAGCTGTAAATCCTTTATGAAGCCACATCACTGAAGTGAAAGTTGATGCTTTATTATTAATATCATGGCGTATTATCATTATATTGTTATTGCACTCTTTTCCATATGTGTTGTTTTGTTTTGGGTTTTTTTCTCTATGACACTCTATTACTTGGAATAAATGTTCTACAGAATTTGTCATTGATAAAGGATCAAATGGAATTGTATAGTATCAAGAGGACCAGGAGTCATGCTGGCTTTTCTATGCAACACCGATTACCCGAGTCTCCCCTGAAATTATGGATAGGCATATGGGTAGACATTGGCTTCATCTTAGATTTCTCATCAGTGAGGGTGAGGGGGGCATGTGTAGCAGCTCTGGTTTGTCACTTGTAATGCTGAT
>JASSUY010015539.1:0-15470 GCA_032466535.1 Forpus xanthops | reverse complement strand
ATGCTGATGTAATCTACAAGCTTAAGCAGATACCCAAATACACACCCATGGCAAAAGGCTAAAAAGCTAAAACGTGAAATTCCGCGATTTTGCTTTATTTTGCATACTTTATATTATCATCTTTCCTAGGAATGAGCTAAATATGCAGATGTACTGAAAAAGTTGCCAATATTGTCTGGATACTCAAGCGCAGAGTGCCACGGTGCCTGGAACCACAGAAGTAAACCCCTGTAACTGCATTAGGGTTTGCATTAACTCCCCTCTCCTTCCATGCAAAGGCAACTCTGCAATTTCTGCAAGATATAATGAGCCTTTTCTCTACATTAATAGCTCACAGAAGAACTTGCAACCACACATGTGCACATACATATGTGTGTACACACAAGTGCCAGGAAATGCTGAACTACCACAGTTTAGCCTCCCAGTGTTATTTACTTTCCTGTTACTTACAGGTTTTTCTATGTATTTCTTCGAAACTGATCAAATAGTTGTTGTTTGACTCTAATCATAATAATTTATGAAACTTATTTTTAAAAATAGAAAATGCAATTTAGCTTTGTATTTAAGAAAATTACTTTTAGATATGTTCTTGGAAAAAGGTGTTTCCTATACAGCCTGATTTTCTATTCAGAGTGAAAAATTCTTTAGCACCATTTAAACGTTTTTATAGGAAGAAAAAGTAGTTTATTGCCATGAGCAGAATTCTGAAAGCATCCTAGTAAGTGGTTGGTAACCTCAGGGACTTTCAGAAGAGATAAAGAGACAGCAGAAACTGTTTCCTTCATTCCTGTTTCACTCCCCCTTGCCACAGTTCCTCCTTCTGCCAAGAGCAGCCAACAAATGTAAAGTATGATAGCACCTACAACAAAAGTTTTCTGTTTTCCAAAATATTAGTTTATCTCTGTCAACTTGTGTATCTCTTGTAATGTTTCCATTTAGCTTGCTAAATGAACTCTGTATTCTGAACATACCTATATGTGCCTAAACTTTGCTCAGTGTTTTGTCAGAGAATGTTCCATTTCTGCATTCCTGTTGCTTGAAGTTGTCAAAGGAGAAACTTAACTCTGCCACTAAACAAAGACCTTTTGATTTTTTTTCTAAGCTGCTGTTGAGTGATTTTTGCGTGTTTACCATTAAACAAAACTACAGGAACTGTATCAGCATTGTAAAGCTTCGTGATACAGTGTAATGACGGGGGAGGAAAAATTCTCAACTGAAAGAATACAACCATTTTCTCATCATTTCAGTCACCTGCATGTTCATGATAATGACACACAAAACCCAAGATGTTTCAGTGTGTTGATATTTCTCCTTTTTAGTTCTTTTTCTGGTCAAGTTTTTTCCACAAATTCATCACCTTTGGTTACTGTGCTAAAAAACAAAAAGTGGAAAAATATCATAAATATTTTGTAAATGTAATTTATAAGTAAAAATAATTATACCTTCTTATGTCATGATAACAGATCCAGAAAAGAACTCATGCAAATAATGTTCTTTCTCTTTTATGGTTACTAGAAAATTACAATTGGAGGGAAAAAAATGAAGGTTAAATTACCTTATCTGTTAAAGAGTTTAATAAATTACATCATATGTTCTTGGTAATCAAAGGTAAACTGGATATGGCTATACTAAAGCAGGTAAACTGAACACATCAGTGGCACTTAAACTAGAGCTCTGGTAACAGAAATCATCTTCTAAGCAGTTTCATTAAGATTGCTTCCCTCTTTTTCATCAAAATATTCCTCAAAATTTTGGAACTTCGTCTTATAATTATTCATCACTTTCAACACTTGAAATATAAGAACAAAAAGGCCTGCTTTAGTAAAAATTGTCAGAATTTTTTTTCTTTATTCCAGTGAACTATTCACTGTCTGGGGGAAAAAAAAAAAAAAAATCTTTTAACTTTAAAGCAGATATATGTTAATAATTTTTTTTTTCAGATGGCCCTGCATGACTGTCAATACTCCAAACCTTTATTCTATTTTAAACCTTTTATTTCTCCACCCCCATAACTACTATAATGCTTTTATTACCATAGTTGGTGTCAGTGACCTACTTCATAGTTTAAGATGGCAAGGACACTTACTTTTAAATCAGTCTTCTTTGACTCACCTAGGAATGAGACATGCAGACAGAAGTACTATGAATCCTATAATAGACCATTTTAATTTCTCTTGATAAATTTAACCTTTTCACTACAGAAATATAAATCTCCTGAGCACTTCCTGCTCTTTACTTTGAGTTAGATTTAACCTGTTCTGCAGTAATGGAGGTTAGTTTCAGTTGAAACAAACATATCTCAGATTTATACAGGTTCTGAAGCAGTGTCTCATTCACCATTATTTTTTCCAGAAAGCTAGTCTTTTCTATCAATTCACTTTGTAGACTAGAAAGCTGTAACCCTAGTCACCAAATTAAGAATTTCACAATTGTTTTTTGCACTAAATTGTAACACAGGCATGCATTGTGATGCATAAGAAATCTTAAGAATAAGAGCCTCACATAGTTAATACAATCTGAAAAAAGAAATCCAAGTTGCTTCCTAACACTTCAGTCCCACACTGAGGGCGATTACTGTTAACAGCTTTGTTTTTCATAAAATGGAGGTAATTACCTCCTTGCTTTACAATATACAAATAAAAAAGCATAGTCCGCGCTCTCTATTTCATATTAGGGTTATATCCAAGGTGATACTTAAGCATTAAATTATAACTTAAGCACAAATTAGATGTCTAAATTTTAAGTAAATTAAAGAAAATATATATCCAAAAGCCTTAAACGAAATAAACCCTATGTCTCTTATATCACTCAAGCTTCTAAATTTTTTAGCAAAATCTCTGGATAAGATACTGACACTGTGCTAAGAAACCACCTCAGCTGGCAACCTACATAAACACCAGCCTCGTGCTAGCAGCTGGGCAGAAGGTTCACCACAACCCTAGTCATTCTTCCCAGCCTGCCTAATAAATTATGTATGAGACAGCCTGCTTGCTAAAGGTGAAATTCCCTTTCCTGATCCTAAAGAGAACTTAAGACATTCGTTGCAGGGACCTGAAGGGTGGATTCAACTGGAAGCAACTCGGGCAAAACACTGTGAACACTCTCTCCTGAAAGGAAAGGAATGGCAATGTTTTGTAGATGTATAGTACACAAGATAAGTAAGACTCTTGGTTGGGTTTGTGTTTTCTATTCTGAAATGTAAGAAATTTCTTAACAATTAAGCAAAATGTGCAAACAACAAAACAAACGAAAAAAAAACCACTGTATTTTTCTATAGAAGTCACTTGCTGACAATTTTAGCAAACCCTGTTTATCTGTGTTTGCCTTGCCTAGGATATATGTTTATTAGCTTTATGTTTATTACTGGAGAAGAAAATACATTCCAAAAAAGAAAAAAACACAAGCTCTCACATAAAAATGCTAATCTTCACCTTGTCAGTGATGAGAGACTGTTTTGTTTCATTTATTCCCACCTTTAGAAATCAGCGCAAGTCTACTCTTGCTTGCAGCCCTGAATTCATTGTTTTCTACTTCCCTCTTACTCACTTCCCAAACCTCTTCCTAAATGTCAGCTTTGAACTAACCTTTTCTGGTGTTTGGAGATTTTAGTCCTACTACTTGCCTTACAGTGAAATTCTGGATTCCCAGAAGTCAGTGGTAAATTTCACATCAAGTTCAGCAGGGTTTTCACCCTGGCTGTTTCCATCTTTTCATCTACTGACTCGTACCCTGCCTTTTCTTGAAAACTCTTTTCAGAATCACAGTTCTTATATTTGAATCTTTTCCACTGTGCCTCAGTTTCCTTCTTGGTAATATGATGACTTTCTTTCTCATTATGAAGCCTTGACAGCTGATCCAGTAGAAGCAAACAAGATCTGACGAGTACTGTTAAACAGGCCACCAGGTACCAAAGGAATCTGATCATTCCCTGCTCAGGTTGGTCCCAGATTGTGTCAGGACTGAGATAAACCAGGACTTAGTCTGAAACACTGTGATCAATTTTTCCATAGTTCAGCCCAAATCTGCTGGTTTAATCTTTTTCACCAGTGTGCAATCATTATTAAAAAATATGTATTTATATTTTTATTAAAGGCAATAACTTCTAATGTAAAAAAAAAAAAAAAAATCCAAAAAAAAACAGTAGGGGTAAATCACACTATAAAAAAATATATATAATATTAGAAGCAGCAAAATTAGTTCTTAAAAAAGTCCTTTTAGTCTATCTCTTTTTGTCTACTGCGGAACAAATTATGGCAGTGGATCTCTAGAATGAAGATTAAAATGCCTCTCTATAGCTCTAATGAGTTCTGACCTGCAGTGCACCTGTAGTGCTTAGTTATTAGTTACCAGCAGCTTTGCTTCTTCTTCAAAGCAAAGTTATCAAAACATATATAGAGTTAGAAAGTTGTCAGGTCCTGACAACTGGTCTTGGTCCCATAATGCTAGTTAATTTACATACATTTTGGCAAAAGTAATCTGATGGGAAATTAAATAAATGATTATGCTCTCATAATATATAAATCAATTCCATTCTTTATTAGAAACCTTTTGCAAAGAGTATTAGATAATTAAGCTGTTATATAGTAACTCATGCATATCAAATATCTCAGCCAAGAAGGTTAATTGAAGCTCCCTCTTCATCATTGTAAATGTCTTCAAACTGCTTTGACTGGGTCAAGTTGAAACAAAATGGGTAGGCTCTAATAAATGCTCTGAACAAACTAATGACATAAAAAAGCCTACAAGGAATAATATATTCCTTTCCATATTTCTGATTTTTAAGAGTATATTATGATATTAAATCTTTTTTTTTTTTAACTTGGGTTCTAATATCAAATTGGAGAGGAACTTTTCATTAGGGATTGTTGTTATAGAGCAAGGGTTAATGGGATCAAATTTAAACAGAGGAAGCTGAGGTTAGATATTAGAAGAACATCTTTATTGTGATGCTAGTGAGGTACTGGAACAGGTTTCCTGAGGAAGTTGTGAACGCTCCATACCTGGCAGTGTTCAAGAAGAGGTTAAACAGAGTCAGGTAACATGGTTTAGTATGTGGTGTCCCTGCCCATGGCAGGGGTACTGGAACTGGATGATCTTGAAGTCTTTTCCAACCCAAGCTATTCTGTGATTCTATGAAATTGTGCATCCATGTAAAAATGTAAAAAAAAAAAAAAAAAAAGCCATTTGTCTCAATAGGTGACATTATTAAATAAGAACTTCCTACTAGGCATCGGACTGTGTAAATACACCATTTTCTTCTTTGGCAATAATTAAATTAGATAAAGTTTCATCTGTATGCATTATTTTCTTGTGTCTGTCTCACAGTGTTATTGGCTAAATACATGTATAAGTTGGACACAATTTAAAATTAGCTCAGTGGAGACAGATCTTGGTATTTGTACAAGTTACAATCTCAGGAGTCAGTTAACTTGGAGTAACTTACAAATCTGTGGTAACAGAAATTGAAAGCAGAACTTTTAATTAACATTACTGTTACTTCACAGTAACAGCTCGCAAGCATTGACCTCTACAACAACCATTCAATATACACCACCCATTTCACTTGCATTTTCCCTTTACTTACATTGTGGTGGATAGACAACAAGTAAAGATTTTACAGTTTTGGCTTGGGGGAGGTGGGGTGGTGGAGTTGCTTTTTTAGTTTTAATTTGGATTACTCTCTTGCAATCTGCTAATTTAAAATATGCTTATCCTACAAGAACTCACTCCCGTTAACTTCAGGTCTTCTCTAATTGAGCTGCTTTATTTCATAGGTTCCCAGCCCTCCCCCTATAAAAACTCCTCTTTTTTCTTTTTTGCCTAATGGTGTAAAAGAATCCTTAACTACTGAACCATGATACAGTCTTTCACTACAACCAGATCCTGATGAAGAAAGCTCTAAATAATTATCAAAGTATAATGAACATTGCTACTAAATGCTAACTAAATGCCTCATTGGAAAAATTGAAAGGCATTAATTCAGACAACAGTTTCTCTTTATCTCCTGTATTTCCTGGTTCTAATTCCTCCTTTTTTATTTATTAGTAAAATAATTTGCATGAAAGAAGCATCTTTGTTTCTTCAACACTCATTTCCTTTTTCTCATTTAGGGTATCATTCTGCTTCATTAAAAACAATGGCAATTTTTCTGGTTGACTTCAGGAAAGAAGGTCTGATAGTGAGAAATGCTGGCTGTCTCCAGGCCCTGCTGAAGTCAGCCACCAGGTAACAGCCCTCAGAATCCTTTTGGATCAGAATCCCTGAAGTGCAATCTCCTTTGTGCAACTTTCTGATTTGCTATTGCAGAAATGCTGACTGCTTCATCAGGGATTATAACTTTATGCAAAGAGTAAGCAGCAAGATTAAGTGGATTTCTAAGTCCATCCCTTCCCCAACCCTCTTTTTTCATGCAAATAACTCTATTATACCAAATAGAGAGAGAAAGCAGAAAATACATGTTGCAATAAAGCAGAGTACCGAAAAGCAGTTTCCACGCACTGTTGGCAGTTCAAAATTTGACCCAGAAGGAATTGTCTATCCATCATTAAATGCTCCAAAATAGCCAGGAAAATACAAACCATCACATCTTTGTGGCAGCAAAACACCTTTTGTATGAGAATACAGGGTAAGGGGAGGAACCCTAGTTTTCAGTGAAAGCATTCTTTCTCTCTGTTACAAAGTGCTTTGCAAAAATGCATTTCTGTCATGTTGTAGACTGGGTACATTTACAAAACAGTCATTGCCAAGGGGTGTTTTTTTGTGAGTTTTGTTTGTGAGGATGTTATTTGTTCATCAATAGGGCTTCAAAATTTGTTCATACGTGTGTGTCTGTAAATTAACCTACCAGGGCCAGAAAGTGGAATTTTGATTGGAAGCTCCTGTCAAAGTCTGTCTGAGTGATGGTTGTGCTTTTCATCAGTGTAATCTGAAATTCCCATTTTCATTGGTAGGAATAATTCATTGTCACATACACAGCACCTTCTCTTTCCTGGGCACATCTAGCATAGAAAGATTTTCCACAAGCCTTTTACATTCTGCTACACTTGATGTATAGGCTGATACTTACAAATTATCTAGTCAGAATCTTCCTTAGAAACACCTATATTTTGTAGAGTAGCTCAGAATTTACTGCTTGTCAGGCAAGCATATGACCTACTATATTGTGCCAATCAAGGCCTAAAACCTTTTACTTAGAGCCTTCAAGCTGTTTTTTCGCACTGTTAGAGGAAGTCTGACATCTCATAAAATTTATAAATGAATTTTCACCTCAGGAGAAGAAGAGAAGAGATTGAAAATACCACTAATTAAGCAAAAGATAATATACTGTGTGTCAGGTCTAGACATGCATGAAGGTATTTTCAGAATGTTTTAGGGAAAGCAAAGTGCTAGCAACAGATAAGAGTTACTTGTTCTTTATTTTTTCTAATACATTCATCCTTTCTACTTTTCCCTCGTGTAAAGCTTCAAATCTTTTATCTGAAGTACATATGATATTAGTTATATCTTTCAAAATAAAACTGTTTTCTAATTTACACTTGCAACCTACTAAAACCAGCTAAAAGAACACTAAAACACCTGATGTTTCTAGACAGCACATGGGAGTCACCTCTGTATGGGAATGTTGGGTAACTAATCAAATTGAATTCAAATTGTCTTGTCCAAGATATCAAACGGCCACAAAATTGTTTAGGTAAATCTTATTTTGTTATTTCCTTTAAGTAAATGTAGTTTATGATACCTTTAAAAATGAATAACAGCCTGCAGAACCAAAATAGCATTATTTAAAGAATATATATTCATTAAGAGTCTTTCACAAGAAAATATTTGCATTACTTGAACACTGCAATTTCTTCCTTTGTCATGCTATCTCCTTCCCACACTTCTCAAAAAATGGTGTTGGACTCTTCATTTCCTGAAGGAGGGTGAAATGTTCACTGAAATGATTACCACATCTTCCTCCCTGCCAGGAAGATTCCACCACAATTTGGGGAATATTAAAATTATGAAAGCAGAGTAGATATAAATAACGTACAGATGTTTATGTAAATTTTTTTAGGTTTAAGCAATTGTTCTCTAAAGGAGGAGAGCAGAGTACAGAGCCAGTAAATCCATGTCATTACAATACTTCTGCTCCTCCATTTGGTATTTTTTAATTGTAATACATATACTGTAATGTTATGCATGCAGTGTTTTGTCATGTACACCCTCCAGGTGAACGCTGCCCATGTGACAGAAGAGATTTTCCTGCATAACAAGATGCATTTCTTCAATTCAGTCTTTAAATCACAACAGATTGCACAGTTAAAAATAAAACTGCAGAGCTGACATTGCTGTGATTCATTCTATCATGTCATTTGTCACTGGTACATGGACTAACACAGAGGAAAATAAAGCCACCTGCAGACTGTCATAAATTCCAATGCTACTGAGTTCTCCAGTGATCTTTTTTAAAGTATTGACATGCATTTATTTCTTGAATTTGCCCATTCAGTTACACAAGAATCTTCCCAATTATTAATTCAGCAATACAATAAAAATAGGAGTGAATTTTACATTAAAAATTAGTGACCTAAAAATTTAATTAAATATTTTTATTTTAATTATTCAAAATTCTGATTCTTAACAATGGCAAGAAATATAGCTGTCAAATTATTTTTAAATAATATCTATAATTAACAGCTGGCCTAAAGTCTACTCTATTTTGTCATAATAGACTTGAACTTTTTTGTTTCCATGTTTTTCTCCTTAATGATGATGTCAAACTGTGTGCTAGGAAGAGAAAGTGTATAATATAGTTTCTGTGTATTTCCTAGAAAAAGAAGAAATGGATGAAGAAATTAACAGAAAAGGATTTCAGATCATTCCTTCCAACCATCCTACATTTTGCTGCTGAATGCTTTAGTCTATTTTCACATATCACAAAATTTAATTAATTCATTTATTGAAGAAAACAAAATCTGTGCTGGTAGTCATTTTAAGTTGACATAAAGAAAATCAGTGAGAAAACACTACGATACATTTGATACAGTTGAAGTTCAAGTTATTCATGCCCAGATGGAGTTATTGCAGAGAAAAATATTCCAAAGTGTTGGGATAGATGCCATGGATAGCAGAATATTCCTTTGGAAACTCATCAAATTCAGGCATGTTATTAAAAGACACATTAAAGTTTAGTAGGGAAAAATTAAATGTGGTCTGCTTCCCACCTGTGTGCTTAATATTCACCAAAACCTTTTCAACTATTCTATAATAAGTAGCAATGCCTCTTTCAGGATTAACACAATCTTGCTCTCCATAACTTAGTTTATTTTCTTCAAATAACATACTTCTGGCACTTTCCTTTTAAATTTCCAACCATTCAAGAATGGAAGCAGGCTCTAAGAAACAGATGATCATACAATTAATTCCTTATTTCTTTTGCATGGTAGCAGGGAAGACCAAGCCTGTTCAGAAGGACAGGAGCAGAAAGCCAAAAAGGGAGTGGGAGATTTTTATCTCAGAGAAAAGAAAGCTGTCTTCTTTACAAATATTAGAATTACCTCATCACTATTACCAGGGCAGGAACTGAGTTCTCAAATATTCATGACATGGTACCTTTTATAAAGTCTATACTTGTATGCATAACTCGCATGGAGAGTTAAATTTAGTGGGAGATACTGATGGGAGCTAAGTTCCAGCAGAACCTCTTGAAGCTGAACTATCAGTTGCCAACTATTTGCCTTGTTTTCAGTGAAGCTCTAAATAGGACAGTAACATGCTTAGATCTGTAGCCATAGATAACCCTTTTTGTCCCAAAGTGAAAACACCCCTTCTTAGTTCAGGAAGCTTCAAAGAGAAAGGCAATAATTTCAATTTTTCAATTGCATAGCAAAGTTAAAGAATTCAACCTCTCTCAGTCTTATGAATCTTCTATTGAATTATTCCTAAATCCAAAAGTTCTGCTTAAAAAAAAAAAAAAAAATGCTGAGAAAGTTGTAACAGCTTCAAAGTGGTTAAGAGCTCAAAGTATTAACATCATTTGAATATAAGCCTTCCTATAACCATCTACAGACATACTAGTATAACACATCCAGATAATCATTAAAGATCATTACTTAGCCTCGAAAGTTCTTAATAATCATCGTTAAAACTTTTGTAGCAGTGGAAATGTTAATATAAAAATCAAGGCAAACAGAAATGTTGTATCTTCTTAGGATATTCCTGCTCATTCATTTTATAAAAGATGATCAGAAACTCCTGTGGCCCCTCCACCTAACAAGGGCATAGTAGTGTTGGGGGGTGTCCACAGGAGGGCCATGAAGATGATCAGAGGGCTGGAGCACCTCTCTGATTAAGACAGGGTGAAAGAGTTTGACTTTTTCAGCCTGGGGAAAAGAAGACCCCAGGGCATTTATTAGCAGCCAGCCAGTACACAAAGGAGCCTGTAGGAAAACTGAAGAGGGAGTTTTCATGAGAGCGTGTAGTGACAAGATAGAGAGGAATGGAT
Source organism: Forpus xanthops (assembly GCA_032466535.1). Taxonomy (NCBI): domain Eukaryota; kingdom Metazoa; phylum Chordata; class Aves; order Psittaciformes; family Psittacidae; genus Forpus; species Forpus xanthops. The sequence continues at coordinate 4,984 of JASSUY010015539.1, read as the reverse complement.
TTAAACTGAAAGAAGATTTATGTGAGCTAAAAGTTCTATACTGTGAGGCTGCTGAGGCACTGGCACAGGTTGCCCAGGGAAGCTGTGGATGCCCATCCCTAAATGTGTTCAAGGTAAGGTTGGATAGGGCTTTGAGCAACCTGGTCTAGAAGAAGGTGTTATTGCCCATGGCAAGGGATTGGGAAGCAAATGACCTTTAAGGTCCCGTCCAAGCCAAATCATTCTAGAATTCTATGATAACATGCTGAAAGAATTTAACTTCAATAAAAATCAACATCTTTTTGGGTGTATAACCTTAATTTCACCTTCTTCTGATTAAGTGTGATCTCAGAAATAGTTAATGTAGAAAAAATAGAAAACAGGAAGTTTTCTCAATTATACCTGTATAATTATCTGCTGAAAGTCAGAAGTTGTTATTTTTAGTAAATGGGGTTCAAATGTTGTAACCAGAAATTACATGACCCCCATATGATTACTTTCTTTCTCTTGATCTTGTGTACTTCATTATCTGCTCTTAGAGATTCATATTTTGAAGCATTATTTTTTGTTCCCATCTTCTCTGTGAATATGCCTACAAAAGTTCATATGCCATAGAACATACAGCATGAGCTAACTTTTCAGTCCATCTTACATCCTGCAATCTGGATGTCTTCTGTGCACTTAGATACTTTTTCTCCTCCACTAGAATATATTCTTTGTCTCCTTAATTGCTGAAAATTAAGTCTTTATACAAAAATAAAGAAAAATTTTTAATCCTATCTTGTGTATATAGCTTATTTGTATTTTCACAAGCTCTGAAAAAGTTGTGGGTGACAAATGTGTTCTCCTTTCAACCTGTCTGTAATTTGCTTATGCTGAATCAAATCATTCTTTTATTTTCTTTTTTAATTTCAGGGACTACAACCCTTGTTTATTAAACAAACAGAACCAGAACAATGAAAATCACATGTATTTCTCAATGCTACATGGGGTTTTGCCTTTTGATAAGTAAACATCGAATATCCTGAACAGATAACTATTCAAATAATTGCTCCTCCACAGCGCCATGTAAGAAAGCTTCACAGGATAAAAAGGAAAAAAAAAATTAGTGCTATACTTACAGAGACATTAGTTTTGCTTTTAGTAGTAAGGCATAAAGTTCTTCAATAATTGTTCTACATAAAATAGTTGCCAAATCCATTCTTTTAGATACCTGACAGAATTTTGTGACAAGTGAACTAAGACTTAGATATTGGGTTTAAGACTGTATACATATTTTTAGATTCATAAAAGAAAATCACATCAGATTTTAATCATTTAGATAGCTGCATAAAACTATAGTGCAAAAGCTTCTTTCAAAGCTGAAGGGAGCAAACATAAATGTCATAAAACTTATATAACAATAAATATATGCATTTTAATATGCTTATAAATATTACATCAGAGATTGACAGTATGGAAGCAGAGAAGTGAAAAAAAAAAACAAACCTTTATCAGAAAACATTCCAAATTCATACTGAAAGACTATTGGACTTTATAAGGACTGCAACAATTTTTAAAAAGCTGACTTTTATCCTTAAGAGCTGTCTAGAGCCCCTCTATTGACATGAAGAGAGATAGGCATTCCTAGGGAGAGGTTCAGGACAGGACCCTGACTGAAGAGTCCACCATTTCCCTGGAGCACTCCCTCTGCTCACACTCCATACAGAGGCCTGACAAGATTGGCATTATGAGGCTAAAGCAAGTGGTCAATACTCCACCAGTATGTCACTCCGCCATAATAAAGCTTATCTACCTCAAGTAAAGCTCAGAAGCACTAAATTCAAGTAGCTGTAACATTTTAGAATGTCAAGATTTTGGAAGTCACTTTTTCGCTAAAGAACTGGGTTTCAATTTTAATAACTTCTTCCTTTCTGAAACTGCAGTATAAGGTATCCAAACTTATTACCATAATCAAAGTGTATCACAGCAAAGATTTCAGGCAAAAAAGTACAGCTTGGTGCCACTTAAACCAGTGGTTCAAAGACTACGGAAACTCTTTGAAGAGGCCCATCATGTTCTCTACTGCCATCTTTAATATTTTTTGTCAGAAGGCATTGATTATGTAGGAAAAGCAGACAAGCAATGCTGCTGTTGCACATGAAATTCAAAGAAAATAAAAGCAATATCATCTTTGAGATTAAGGCAATTGCAAGGAATAGTAGTTTCTTCTCTAGGAGAGGACCCAATTATACTCTACAGAATTTTGTTAAGATACTAGCTTTTCTAAAAAGAGCTAATGTTATTTGACATAACTCTTTGCATTTTCTGTGGCTAAATTAATGATATAGGACATGAAGAGAAAATGATGGAAATTGTCTTTATGTCTGTGCTAAGATTCTTTTTAGCATTTTTTTATTTTCCTGGATTTCTAGGAAAAAAAAAAAAAGAGAAAGAAAAGAAGAAAAGAAAATTATGTATATATATATTCTTAATAGAGATGAAAATTACAGTGGCACTCTGTGGAGACCAGTGTCTAAGCACTACACAAACTCATATCACAATTTTTGTGCCAAGGGACTTGCAACCTAAAAGTATTCCCCTGAAGGGTCTACTTGGTTTTGCTTTCCTTTTAAACAACATATCAGCAGGTGACACACAACCAAGTTGGGCTCCTTCTGCAGACACCTTATTATTTTGGCTGTCGAGAATTGATTACAAATTCAGACATATTTGCAGCAGTACAAATAGCAAGCTTCATTTCCCATTTTTCTTTTCAAGCATTTTGCTTCCAATCACTAAGGAGTACTTCTCTGTTAGATATTGCTCTGTGATGTATATTGCTTCTGGAGATTAATTAATCTACACTGATTTTGTCTTTAGTGCTGCAAGTCCCACATAAGGTTGGTTCAGAGAAGCAACACTTTAGTTAGGATTCTGGATACTTTTTTTGGCCAATAAGGAAATTCAGAGCTATATTGACTAAAGAGCATATTTTGCTGGATCATCAGCTTCATTTCTTGCCTTGGCTTAGATTTTTGCCTTGCATAAATAAGCCTTGAGAGTCTTAAAGACGTGCTGGGTGTAAGTGTCAAGGTTTTGGTAGCATGGGGGGCACAGGCCGTGCTACAACAACAGGAACTACCCCTGTGTTGGAAAGCCAGTTCCATCTGGCTCCAAGATGAGTCTGCTGCTGGCCAAAACTAAGACCATCAATGACATAGGTAGCGCCTCTGTGATAACACATTTAAGAAAAGGAAGAAAACACTGCACAGCAGCTGTGAGAGAGAGTGAAAAAAAAACCATGAAAGAATAAACTATGCAGACACCAAGTTCAGTGAAGTAGGAGGGGGAATGGAGAGAGTGGCTTGATGAGCACCTGGCAATATGCCACAGTTAGCTCACCACAAACTGAAAGCAGAATTGTCTCGTTGATGCTGAATAGTATATTGGAGAGCCTAATCTTCTGCAGCAGCGCTAACCACCTAACACAGGAGACAAGGGCAATGCACCTCACGTCTCACCATTCAAAGAAGCTGCTAAGAACAGCCAATAGCTTGAGAAGGCTTTACAACAAAAGAGTACCCATGTCTTGCATGGCAGGTGTCTAATCTCTGTTGCATTTTATCTCTAAATGCCAGAGAAAAACACAGGCACAGGAATTTCCCTTGAGGCATGAAGCTGAAAGTTTTATGCCAGGCCAACCCCAACCAAACTGCTAGACTGGGCATCACACTGCAGGGATGTAGAGCATCCTTGTTCCTGCAATTTAGAACTTTAATTATTCTCTCAACGCACATAAGAAAAAAATAAAAGCAAGGGTTTTTTTAGTTGACTATTTTAGGAATCATTATGCTGTCAGCTCCCCCCAAAAAATCCTTCTTACTCAGATATTACTTTTCAAATGATAAGAGATTCTATGAATATACTGCTCTCCGCACCCTATGACTTAGTATATCATATCCCCCGCAATATTTCTAGCAATAGTATTCCAAATTTCATGGAAAAGTAAACATTTATTGTTGTATCAGATTGATATGTATATAATCTATCTCAGATGTCCTTCTAAACAAAATTCTCTAGAGCATGAATTTACAATACATCTTCTCTTCCAGATTAGTGTTGAATTTGAAAATCAATTTGAAAATGCAGCTAAAACAAATAAAATTCTATAAACTTACCCAGTTATTTACCTGACAATCCCAGTAATTGGGTTGTGAATTCCCATTAAAAAGACATGAAAGCTTTTATCCCAGCAGACCAAGACCAAAGCCTCTGTCTTTATCTGAGCATATTGACGAACAATTTTAGTGATAGCTCATTATGTGGTAGAATTCTCTTGTTCTTTCTTTTGAAATGGATTTTCTCAAAGGCCTCCTATTACGTATGTCTATAGACAGTTTGTTCTTTAATTTACTCTCCAGCTATTTCAGAAATGATGCCTTTAGTTCCTCATGCTCTTTATTAAGATACTTATCCGATAGCTGTTAGACATTTTTGCACCAAAGCATTCAAATTGCTAGCAGCCAAATTAGTCATGTTATACTCCATAGTTCACTGCTCCAAAGAAATCTTTGCTTGTCACTCTTGTGTTTGAGAGCAAGCATCTTTGAGAACTCACTCAGAGTGACCTAGCTTGTTAATGCTAGTGACCTAGCTTCTCTATGCTGACTTGTCTCCTATATATGTTGTTTCTATTACATATTGTGGTGGCTTAAGCCACTATAACTCACACAGTTAGCCACGCAGTTTGCTCACTCATTCCCCCCCTCTTTCTTCCTGCTACCAGGGGGATGGGGAGGAGAGTTGAAAGAATGCAACTCCCACAGGTTGAGATAGAAGCAGTTTAGTAATTAAGGTATAACACAAACCACTGCTGCTACCACCAATAATAATAACAAGAAAAATACAAGGGAAAATAATACACTTGCTCACCACTGATACCCAGCTCAACCAAGCAGTGCACCCCCACCCTTCTGGACCTCTGCCCTCAGTTTTTACATCCTGGGCATGATGTGCTGTGGTA
>JASSUY010015538.1:885-63642 GCA_032466535.1 Forpus xanthops | reverse complement strand
AAAACCCCCCCCCCCCCCCCCCCCCCAGCATTCTCACAAAAAAAACAAACGGAAACACGAGAGTTTCTAAAACGTTGTTCCCTTGCCCTGCTTCCCCAGAGCACCACTGCTCGGCTGCTGAAACCTGCTGTCCAAAAATCCTGAGTAAAACAGAAGGGCTGCTACTGCTGAGAAAACTAAGATTACTGATTAGGAGAGAACATAATCAGGTAGATAGAGCTGTAGGGAGAAACCATTTCAGCGAGGAGGGAGGGAGCACAGCACATGCTGGCTGCCTACCTTGGGAGAGTACCTCACTGCTGTTTAAGAGAAAACAAAATTCGCTGTGATTCTCCTGTTGGTTTTGGAGAAGAGAGTGCTTCTTTTGTGCCTGTGAAGCTGGAGGGTAATTGCATGCATGCATTACCTGCACCTGGCAATGAGTCTCCCTCCAGGTTTCTCCTACTTCAGAGAATATATTAGAGAGAAGCACCCACGGGGAAATCGACTAAGCACTTCTCCGCTTAGGTGATTTTAGAAGGTAGCAAGACACTGCGATGCTGGCAATGCCTGGGGATGCCTCGGGTGAGTACTGGCTGTAGAAGAATAGGAGGAATATTCAAAAGAGTGAAGAACAGCAGCAGCGCACCCCCAAAGACAGCATTTAGGTCAGTTGCCTGACTCCCGGGACGTCTGTGGCTGGCTGGGGCGCTGCCTGCTGCTTAGAGAGGGCTATGGGATGTTCCTCGGAAAGAATTCCAAAGTTAAGGGCAAATGGGGATCCTGGGAGGCAGCTGACCCTGTCTCAGCACCAGATACTCGTGCCTTGCATAACTTTACATCTGATTTAAGACTGTTTGGGGAATATCAACAGTGTGTTAATACAGAAGGGAAAACAAACAAACTTTTACATGCAGTAAGGCTTTGGTTAGATTAAAGAGATATTTTTGTTCCTCCATTGCCCCCTGCCAATGAATGGTGTTTTGAAATGGTAATACTGAGGGTTTGCACAGTTGTAGATAGATGTTAGCTGTTCAAAGAGGATTTAATAATTTTACTAAATCAGCTCCTCCTTATAAAGATAGTAGGAAGATGTAAAGTTTGCTGCAAACAAATTTGGACATGGTCAAATGATATAGAAAGAGCTTGGAAATTGGGCCATCAGGCAGAAACAACCTTGCATTCAGTCCAGGGTAATTGCATAGATTTGTCTGCAGAGGATTGATTCTGAAAAGTAGCTGAAGTAACTTCATATCTTTCAAGACATTTGGAAATAAAACTTGAGTGTATATTTGACTGTAGATGCAATACAGTGCTCCACTGGGTGCACAAAAAATAATGGTAGCTTCTGTTATAAATGGGTACCTTGGTGCATTCTGACAAGTTTTGTTCAATTCTTCTTCTAAAAAAAAAAAAATACATATTTTTTTTTCTGAAATATTATATTTCATGTCTTATGCAGGAGAAAAAAAAAAACGATTTTTTGCAATAGTTCACAACTGAAGTGTTTTTAGGGTATTTACAAAATTACTTTCTCTTCCTAGTTTTTGCATCCTTTCCTATCTTGGAGATATAAAATAATGGTTACTACATCATGAGAACATTTAGTATTGGCATATTGGCTGGTTTTATAAATCCATCCTTACTGGATTGATTACAATATCATTTACTGTTATTAAGTAGCTTGCTTTAATCTTCTTTCTTGGGGAAAAAAAAAAAAAAGAAAGAAGAAAAATGTTGGTTTTATTTCTATTTCAGCATTTGTGCTTTATACATATGACACATTTCTGTGGAAACTACAGAGGCCAGTTAATGGTTTATGAGTTCAAGCTGAGCTGAATATAGCTAAACTCTGTCTTGCTTGACATTTCATCAAAAGCTGTGTTGATTTGCAATGTTTACAGACCTATTTATTGAACCTTCTCAGCTTGAACTATGCCACCAAGCTTGTTGACATTGCTGAGTTTATCTCTTGGTGCTTGTGCAATCTCAAAAGAAAAGTTTAGAACAAATGAGTTATAACCAACTTGTCACAGTTCATAAAATATGCAGTTAGGACAACGAAATTGATCTTGTTCACTGACTACGGTACATTAGAGAAATCTGAGTAGACTAACACAATCTCATCAGGGTAGGTGAGCGTGTGTCCTACTCTCTAATATAAAAACTCAGATTTGACAGTAGCATCTTACAGGCTTTAAAAAGTAGCTCATAAACAGAACAAATATTTTCAGTTCATATGACTATATTTGAAAATAAAATCTGGCTAGTTTGCAACACAAAATAACAATTATGTTACTTTCGTATAGATACTATTTTATGAGGAGTGATATATCAAATAAGCAAATAGCAAATTGAATCAGAAGCTCATAAATACTATAAAAAGAAGAAAAAATAAATTCAGCTTTTAACGATGAGAACATCCCATGCTCTGTGTTACTCTCCAGAACATCCTATCTGCATAACCCCTATATTTAGCCAATAAAATAAGATACATCTTGCTATATATTCCACTACTATTATTGGATCAATACTGCATATTATCATAGTTTGAGACACTTCTTTGTAACTTGAACAGAAATAGATCAAAGGTAGTGCAACTGCTTGGCTTCTTTGTAAAAGCAATAGGAAACTGTGCTATTTATTCAACACTAATGAAATGGAGAGTTTAAGATGTCATTAATTCTTTTTTCTTTTTGGGTTGCAAGGGAAACTGTTTTCCCATGTGAACATTTTCAGAGTTACCATAACTGGGTTAACATAGTTGTTCATTCTCCTTTTAGAACTGTGGGTATGTAGCCAGTTATAAACATGCAGAAGGGAAATTGGATATTTAAAAGGAAAGTTGGAGATTTTTCCCATGTAGTGAATGGTCTTTGATTGGGCTCTTGGTTCCTTTTCAAAAATCAATGAATAAAGAGTTTATGATTTTCAAATAAAAGTAATTGCTTATTGATTGTTGAATGAAAATTGTGTTCCAAGGGTAGAATAAAAAAAAATAAAGTCATTGGAATATGCGGGGGGGGGGTAATGTTTGCATTGCTTAACTATTGCTGTATAGTGTAGCCTGATGAACTATCTGAGTAGACTTACTAAGCTCAGGTATCTAAACAGTAGAGAGCAGTAAGCTCTTTCAGCAAGCAAGTCCAAGCAAGAAATTAACATTGGCATCTTTTTTCCTCAACTGCCTGTGCATTAGCTGATTAACCTCCTCACTGAAATGCTTGAATTTGTATAATGAGGGAAGCAGCAATGTATTTATTAGAACCTTTGTATGAATAACTTCAAGATGTTGCTTTCTGATTAAAACACACTTAAGTAGGTATAGAATATACCAATTAGCTGTCATAGTTACAATTTCTTAACTCTATGGAAAGCAAAACCTACTTTGCAGAGAGAATTTAAATTATCAATGTTTCATTGTGGGATGTTCTGCAGTTAATGGTGTTTGGTGTGCATGTGGGAGTCAGCTTCAGCCAGTCTTCAGTCAGCCTGAGGAATCTACAGAAACCCACAACTGCTTGAAATCTCTTTAAGTATTTAAATGGATTTCATAGGATTGTATCTTCCATAAAGATATTTCTTATTCGATCTTTCAAGCTAACCTCTTCCTATGCCATTTGTCAGATTGGCTTATGATATTTTTATCTCTTACAGTAGCAGTGTCCTGTGGTCTATTTTCCTCTTTACATGATGGTACACCAAAAAGAAAGGCAGACACATGGCACTAAGTGTCTTCAGTCTGTGCTGACTTTTGTGCAGTACATTGGTCAGTGTCTTATATGTCAAAGGTTCTTAATTTAGCACTTAGTAGGACCATTTATTTTCTGTCCGAAGTTGCTTTTTTTGAACATACCAGATTAAGGGCAGTATTAGATTGCAGCTGAAATCTCTTAACAATCTTATGTTAAAATATACTCCTAAGCACCCTGCATGCATCATATGTGTAACATTGAACAAGATAAGTCTTAAATACATATAACCATGTGAGATAATTAAAAAAATGTATGGGTTTTCCTGTTTACTGTATTCCAACAGAATGAAGAGCATATGGAAACTTCCACCTAATTTTTTTTTAATCCAGTCTTAAGGTTTCAGTATGTAAATTGTGATAAATATATGTAACTCTCAAATGCATTGTTCAACTTTGCTTACGATTCAGCCCTGAGTTTTGTCAGGTACTTGATCTGTTAGCAATGACTTATTTCATGTTGGCCGAGAATACCTTTTTTAATACTCATCACACTGTTACTACCAAATGAAAGGGAATTTGCTGTAAGTATTCAAACATGTGTTTGACTTCAGTTTGCTTAATAGCTAAAATGTAGTGATGATAGTTGGAAGCAGAGTTTCAGGGGGAAATATTGTGGGTTTTGCAGTCTAATTATCATCTTCTCATGAAATTAATTTTTAAAGTAAAAATTATATTGTATGTTAGAAAGCACCAGTTTAGATAGGTCATAAATACTGGCGTAGTCTGTGCAAAGGTTGGCTGAAAGGCTACTGAACTAGCTGCTTAAAGATTATAATAAAAAGGTCAAGCTAACATTTTATCATTAAAAAGTAACAGATAGTGAAGAATATTGCTTAGTAATTTTTTTCCCATCTCTCAAAACAATTTTTATGTACAGAAATATATTTAGGCTGTTCATTCCCATTTAATATAAAAAAAGGGAAATTTTATGGACTTATTTTACAGAATGGATGCTAATACTCATAACGATTGGGTTTAGAACTTTACCCTTGGTCAAGGAAAAGAAAGATGCTTTCTGTAGTACGTACTTTCTTTCAGATAAAACTTTAATGAGCCTAGCAGGGGAATATCATTGCCAGTTTCAGAGGCAGTTATGGGATAAGGAGTAGTATGCAAATTTCTTGAGGTAAACATAACAGTTATCAAAATAAATAATTTGAGATAGATTTTCTACCTCCATGTTATAGAAAGGACAAGAAATTTCAAAACAGAGCCACCAGTTTCTCTAATTTTTTGATACAGTTAACCATGTTCAGGCAAGCTGCCTTTGTGTCAGTTTTATACCCTTGTTGTGAATTAAGGCACAAGTTCTGTTTTGTACAGTATTTAAAATATAAATTTGACAGGCAGAGCCTGTACTTCCTGCTTGTTTTATGCTGTGTCTATCAGTAGACACCCAGCCACCTACTAAATGCTAGTAGCAGTGAAAACATTGTAAATAATAACAACATACAGTTTTTGGAAGAATAGCCATCTCAAACTGGTTCAGGTAAATTGATAAGGATAGGGTGGGCTATGAAAACTTGACTGCAATAAGTGAATCATATATATATAATAGGTAAAATGAGTATATTGTTTTCCAAGGTGATAACAAGGCAAGTATTGGTTGTGAATCTTCTGCTGATCAGTTCAGGCATATGTGATTGATTTGTCTGATGACATTTTAATGAGAATTTTTTCCCCATTTCCTCAGTTTTTGTTAATCTTTGTCATGTATATCCTTAAATAAAGACATACTTATCACAGAATCAGCTAGGTTGGAAAATACCTTTAAGATCATCAAGTCCAACCATTGCCACAGGACTACCAAGACTAAAGAGTTATTGCTGAGGGCCTACGTGAATGGTCTGCTTGAAGACTTTACCTAACTGTAGTCTTGAGATGGTTGGTATTTTTTCATTGCTAAGAACTGGGCAGTGGAAGATGCCTTGTTAAAGCACTTCAGGATAGAGTCTAGAAGAATGCTGTTCTTCACTTAAAAAAAAAATGTTGGCCTTACTAGTTTTTCATTGGTCTGACAAAACCTGTTGATTTGAGAACGTGACTGTGAAGCTTTTTTGTTCATTCAGGATTTTGTTCTGAGAAGGTATTGGGTCACAGGATGCTATGTTTAGAGGCTGGTTTCTGGGTTAATCTCTACATTTATAGTATCAGCTTTGATTTTTTTTTTTTTTTCCTTTTTTTTTTTCCTTTTAATGTGCTTCCTGGCTGAAACAAAATAAGAAAAACAAACCAGAAAGACATATATATTAATAAAGATATTTTGAAATTGTAAGAATTAACAAAATGCTTTTTGATTGCATTTATTGTGGCCTGGAAAAGACTGAATATGTGCATACATATATATAGGGAAGAGGTCTGAATTTGCTTGTTGGTATGATTAGTGATGTGTCACCTGTAGACAGGTATATCTGTAATTACTGGAGGTAGGATGCATCCCCTTAGGCCTGATCACTGGTTAGAATTCCTGCCTTTTCAAGTGATTCAGATAATTTGTATACTGTGCTTTTACCATTTACCTATGTGTATATATGTACACATTTTGCGTATTCATTGGCTAATCTAGAATAAAAGCTTTAAGCAAAAATATTAATCTGCTTAATTCCTTGTTAAAATAGTCTTGGTCTAGTGTCTCTAATTGGACTTTGATCTCCACTGACTTTTCCTTCAGCCCAGGGCAAGCAAAATCCAGGCTGGTGCTCTGAAAAGCTGTAAATTGGATCACCATATAGGTGGCTGAACATGCTCTTTCTTCTCTCATCATCCTTCCACCTGCCTTTCCCCAACAAGGGCCTGCATTTGAGGATACTATCTGCTTGTTATCAAAGTAAAGCCACCTGCATCCAAGTCACTTTGATCTGTGGACTGGGGCAAGCTTTTGCTACCTGGCCAATTGAACTAGAGGGGTGAACATAGCTGTGGCCTAGAACTGTGAGTCCTCACAGCTTTTCCACCACTAGCCAAAAACCTTTCCGCTCCTCAAATGTTGGGACTTCTCCAGCAGCAAAATTAAATTTTGTGTTAGTGATGAGAAGAAAATAAAGTACTTTATCCTTCACCTATGCGGAGGGGAAGCTAAGTCTTGGTTGTACTTCTAAGAAACATTTGAGTCAGTTTGCTCTGCTTATACAGAACTGAAGACTTTGCAAACGTATTGGGTTACTCTTTTTTTTTTTTTTTTTTTTTTTTGTGGCTCTTCCTTTGCCTGGAGGATTGATTTTTCTGAGCTGTGAGCTTCCCAACATGCTAAATTCATATTTTATTGTCTAGATGAGATTTCCACAGTCTTGGAAAGCTTTATTGTATCACTAATTCAAACTTTGTTAGTGTGCTGCACTGCATGAAGCTGTAGATTGGTCAACAGAAGTCTGTGATGAAAGGAGATCCAAGGAACAAGAGATGTCATTAAGATATGGTGGGGTATATTTACTATAGTGTGACAGTACAGTCTTCGTAACATTTACATTTATATTCCCAACTATGAACTGTAGCAAGCAAAATCTTGTAGCATTTTATACTTGCGTGATGTAACTTGAAAGCTCATCCTGGGAAATTCTGAGTAAGCTCTTCAAACAACGGAATCTGTCTAGATTTCCTCCTTGTTTTCTGCTTCAACTGGATTTATACAATTGATGGCCTTTTTTTGTCTTATAGCAAAAGGAATCAGGGAGAGAAATATCATTTGAGGTTAGCACTGTTGTGGTCATTTGAATTATTAAAATACTGTTTGTCAATACCAGTCCTTCACAAGTAAGTTCCATCCCCCCTTAACAATACATCAGGTTTTGTGGTGGTTTGTAGGAAGAGTTATCCTATATATTTTATGGAGGCAGTAGGAGTATTTCTGAAAGTTATAAAACAGTTTTCTGTTATAAGAGGTTTTTTCCTCCATTCTTTGGTAATGAAGAATAAGAGAATTTATTGACATATTTAAGAAAAAAATAAATAGAATTTCTGGAGTTGTAATATCCATGTTCATTACAGTTTTGCCATGCTGAATAGCACATATCATCAGAAAGTGATGCTTTCTCTCAAGTCATCTGTCCTTGGATCTACCTAGAGTGCAGTCTTTGCTTTCTGGATTCCCCATACATGCAGATTGTACTAAAGCAAGTCTAGAGCAGGGCTACCGGGATGGTTGGGGACTGGAGCATGTGGCATGGAGCAGCTGCGTTTATTCACTTGTCAGAATAAGACTGGGTGAGAGAGATGGCCATCTACAACTACCCAATTAGAGATTTTTAGGGAAGAGAGAGGCAGGCAGACACGTAGAGATGCACAAGGGACATGAGCTGGAAGTAGGGAAATTCAGACACTCAGTGGTTGGTCAGTGAAATGGATTGTATAGAGACATCATGGGGTCACCATCACTGGGGACTTTCAAAACCCAATTGAATGTAGTGCTGAAAAGTCTGCTCTTGCTGACCCTCCCCTAGCTGTGAAATTTGAACAAGGGACCTCAGGAGGTCCTTTCCAGCCTCAGCTGTTCTGCAGTTCTAGATACAGTGTTCATAATAAGACTTTAAAAATGCATAATACTTAGTATTAAAACATCACTTTTTTATATAATATTTTTAATAGTTTAGGGGTTTTGATGAGTGCGGATGTCTTTTTAGAAATCAGGTCTATTTCTGAACTAAGTGAAGAAAACTGATAGCAAAATCAGTCTGAATGTCAAGTGTTTCTGGCTAAATCTTCTTATGATGCTGTCATGGTTATTAATTTTTCGGTTTGGTTTTAAAAAGTCAGTGACATCTGAGTCCTGGACAAATTCTGAAGTAAAATTTTCCAAAGTTGGGGAAGAAAGGATAAATAACTGCAAATTACTTTTCAAATTCCGTTTGCCTAGTATTGCCACTTCGCACAGGTAGCAAATTTAAATTTAATCAGAATGTAAGAAACAGAGGATTGAGTGTGTGGCAGCATGCAGTAAATCTTTCTGTGCAAGGGCAGACATCATTGATCTCTATTATGTTGAACCTTTGAAGTTTAATCCAGATCAGTGTCCTGAGCTGACCAAAATGCAAAAATTTTGTAAGAGAAGTGCTTTGAATGAAATCTGTTACCAAATTCTTCGTATTTTAATTTTAGTTTCTTATCACCTGGTCTTTAGTTTACCTGATTGCATTATAATGGCATTATGCTACCCCAAATGCTAAAGGAATAACATTTTTCTTTCCTGGATATCAATGCACTCTCTGTATTTGGAATTCTGGTTTGTGGTTGTGCCTGTGTTAGGCTGTGCAACCAGCAATTATATTAAATAAAACCAAATCCTTTCGAATCTCATTGCAAAATAAAATATCTCTGACAAAATTTTGTTAGTGACTTAATTTGTAAGTATGTTAACCTTAGGTCTAAGGGCAAAAATAATGACTTATGTCTTGTCATTAGTCATTATTTGCTATAATGCACTAGCTTGTTTCCTTTCCTATTTATTAGTCTTTATTAAATTGTTCTTTTTATATGTATGGCTAGACCTATGCTGTGGTCTAATTTATTATGTTGTATGGAATAAGGCTTTATGAGAAGGAAGCAATCTGTCATTATGTGGCTAATAGCAGGGGCAATCTTAACTCATGGAGGCTGTGATCAGATTATGAGTGTCCTCAGCCATCCTTGCAAGGTTCTTACTAAAAAAAAAAAAAAAAAAAAAGGAAAAAAAAAAAAAGGGAAGAGCAAAAAGAGTTAAGAGTGTGGTTATAATTTCAGTCAGTACAGATTTACTGTTATTGAAGAAGGCTTCTTCCTTTCCTATTTGATTATTTTATATGCCCTGCTTGGGAAAAAAAGTGACATCATAGGAGCTCACTTTAAAAGCTTGAGAAGAATCTTCATATTTGAAAATGGAAACCTGATTGTTACTAAATGCAATTCTTTAATTAATGATCACCTGCTATTAGAACAATATCAGTCAATAACATCTCAACTTTCTTAATTATTTTATAAATTATTAAGTAGATTCTGCAAAGTGTCATTTATTAATAGCTGTATTGCTTTCTTTTGTGTAAAAGTAGTGCACTAAAATAATTTATAAGTACATTTAAGATGCATGTACATTTAAGATGCATGTACCTTATCACAAGGAAAAAAAAATAAATGTTACTACTGAAATATTTTTTCTGTTCACTGATATAGCCCCAAATTGCTATTGACCTCAATATTACAGAGAAATTTAACTCCTTCCTGTCACACTAACTTTGAAAAAAACCTTTTAGAGGACACCACATCATTTCTGAAAAATGGTTTGTGTGCTTTCTTTTAAAATAACTGCTTCCTAATGAGTAAGTATTTTGCTTCTGGAACTAATGGGTACTACGAGCATATTGAACATTTACAGGATAAATTTCCTGGTAGTGCCTAAACCCCTTAGCAATTACCAGAGCTGATGGGAGTGGAGGGCGAACAGGGTGGTGTTGAAACTTTAAGCTTATGTTACAGGAATACAGCTTCAGATTCACACCCACATGAAAGCATTTTCTTTTCCAATATCATTAGTGGAGATCTTGGACCAGATTCAGTTGCTTACACCTAGGTACTTAACATGAGTTTAAGTACAGTGACATGTCCAGGCTGGCCCCAGCTGCCATAGTGCAGTGTGCCCTGTCTGTGAACCCTGTGGAGGTACAGTTGGTCATCACAGAGCATTAACTGTCTGCATGTAGGAAACAGAATACCACTATGAGGAAACACAGTTTTTGAAGCCTGGAGAGCAGCCTTAAAACAGGCTCTTAGTGGATGTTCAGCTCCCTTTAAATTCAGCAGATGCTCCTGCTGGGGTCTTGGTTTAGTTGTCAGCATTGCCGGAGCCATTTCATGCTATTTGAGATGTAGCTTCTCCAGTTCAGCCTCTAAATGCTCATGCAGAAATGCATGCCATTGCCAGATCCTCTGTTGTATCCACCAATGCTGTGGGCTCTTCTGTGACATCTGCATGCATTAAGTGTTTATGTGGAGGCAACACTCTTTATAGCTTAATATCTCTAATGAGATTTTAGATACTTAATTCTAGGGTGGCCACCTAAGGAAAGTTCTAATTTCAAGCTCAGTCTCACTCCTCAAGTTGTTCTTCAGTTTTAGAAGTTAGTCATAGAAAAGGCCTTTCACTGTGTATATTTTTGTGTGTGCAGAAACTAGAATTGCACATTTTCAGTCATAATTTTAAGGTAGTGTTTTCTGTTTCTCAGTATGGAAGTCAAAAAAAAAAAAAAGGAAAAGGGGAGATGAGGGGGAAAGTAACAAGGAAAGGGCAAATGAATAACAAAATCTGCATAAATCTGTTCATGAGGTGTGTGTGTGTGTTCCAGAACAGGTACAAACTTTTCATTACTTATAGAGCATCAATAATTTCAGTATGTTTTATGTCGTACCTTTTCTTCTGATCAGTAAAACTGTTTTTCATTTCTCCTGACAAAGTGACTAGCCTACAGTTAGATGCTATGAATAGCCCTCATCCCTTATGAATGAGAATTCCCTCCTGCTATTAGTAACTGTCAACATGAATGATTGTTTTTGCACTAAAAGTCTTGGTAGAGTTCCTCAGTAATTAGCTTGTGTACAAACATGGCTACCTCTGCTAGTAGGAATAGTGGGATGCCATTAAAGGTAAAGCCAGGAAAGATCTGATTGAAGTAGATGAATCTTCATTACAGTCTCACCCTATGACCTTTATCAATATCTCAAGCTTCATTACACACCCAAGGTTGTTCCCCCAGATTTGTACTGGTAGCTTCAGATGCTCATTTTTTAGTTATGTGGAAATGCGGTTCATTTTCTTCCACTTAGATTCTACTTTTCACTCGAATTTATTCTACGTATTTGTCGTAAGTTGCCTTAAATAACCCAAGAATAAAAAGTAACACTAGCATGTGTCTAGAACAGTGTCCATCTGCTCTTTCTAAACTTCAAGTGACCACACTGTGTAATAACCAATGGATTTTTCATAACTGCCTCTGAACCTCCTGCCTTTTCTTTCTGTGGACTCAGTCATTCTCTGTGATGAAATACAAAAGAAAAAGAAAATTGTATCCTTCAGGAATAGTAAATAGTTTGAGTGGGACAAGTGTCAATGTAGTGTCATGGTTCTTCTGTCAATATTTCCTCTAAGTAATGGATATTCATCATTGCTATTTAAAAGGTTACCTTGATAACTCAAAGGGTAAATTGTTTGGTAGGTTTTCGATAAGCTGTATTAAGTTGTAAGAGTCCCCAGGAAACTGGATCCTGTTTAAACCAAAGAGTGCTTGTTCCTATGTGATTTTCCCAAGAGGCACTTTCCACTCAGATTTTAAATTAGCATTAGCCAAGCTGGCAAGATTGGTCCACAGTTCTCCTTGTAAGAGTGTGTTTTGGAGTATGTACTCTTTTTCAAAAGTGAAAAGAGAAACTCAGTAAAAAACGTGCTGCTCTTTTCCATGGAGTTTTTTCATCAGGCTTCCAGCATACTTTGAGCATCAGTTCCACATCAGCAAAAAGAAAAAAATGCATATTTTCATTTTGTCATCTCTTGAGTCTTTCACTTTTATTTTTTTTTTTTTTTTTGTGTGTGATCATGTGAGTTCTGTAAAGAAGAGCTATGAAAAGTTACAATCTTTTGCTGAACTGGTTATTCCTTTTATTGAAGGTTTAGTTGCAGTATTTAAACATTCATAATTCCATCAATAAGCCATTTTATTTTAACATCTTATGGTCATAACTTAGCTATTGAATACAACCATAGAATGAAAATACATTCCCATGTAAATCTATCAAATTCAAAGAATCATAGGATAGTTATGGTTGGAAAGGACCATACGATCATCTATTTCCAACCCTCCTGCCATGGGCAGGGAGACCTCACACTATACAATGCCACCCAAGGCTCTGTCCAACCTGGCCTTGAGCACTGCCTGCGATGGAACATTCACAACTTCCCTGGGCAACCCATTCCAGTGCCGTACAACCATTACAGTAAAGAATTTCTTCTTCATATCCTATGTAAACTTTCCCTGTTTAAGTTTGAACCCGTTACCCCTTGTCCTCTCAGTACATTCCCTCATGAATAGTCCCTCCCCAGCATCCCTATAGGCCCCCTTCAGATACTGGAAGGCTGCTAGGAGGTCTTTACACAGCCTTCTCTTCTCCAGGCTGAACAACCCCAACTTTCTCAGCTAATCTTCATCTGCATTATATTAGCAACTTTACTATGTTAAGTAACCTTTTTAATGTCTGAAAAAATATCAATTAAAGTAGTCTAGCAACTTTTTAGCTACATTTTGGGCAAATGTGAACTCACTGATTCTTTTGCTCAGGTTGTTATTTCCTTATGGAAAAAATCCCATTTCAGAAAAACCTGTTAAAGGGGTTCCATTTTGGTGTCTTCAAATCACCATGATTGCCTATGCTTTTCTCCCTTTGAGTTTTAGGTTCATCTTAGTAAATACTTCCATAAACTCTCAAATAATAAAAAAAAAAATAAAAAGAATCAATTTGAAAAAAAGAAAAAAATACAGCCCACATTTTGCGCTAATTTAGGAAGGGTAAAAGGCTCTTCCAAATTTCACAGTATGGGAAAAGAAATACTTTTTCCTTCCTGATACTAATTTGCATGTGTCCTTTTATCTTTTTTTTTTTTTTTTTTTTTTCAGTTGAGTAGACAATTTTTTTTCTTTCCTATCACATTTTACTTTTCAGTCAGCAGTTACCCTTAATGGTTTTACATAGAAATGCTCCTACTCGAATAGTGTGGTACCTCAAGGGATGTTGTGAAATAATACTGAAAGATACAATATGACGCTCTTGTAAGGCAGTGTGTTTACTGTTTTTGAATTAGATTCCACAAGTGGTATCTGGATAATATAAAGAACTCAATGTGTGACTAGTTTTGCTTCTCAGCTTGACCATAAGGAGTTAAGAACGTAAAGCGCTTTTATGCAGGTTGTAAATTGGCTGTTGCTAATTCTCCTGTCTTCACCAGTTGATGTAGTATCAATTAGCAAATATAGGTTTTAATACTGCCTTTAATATTCATGATTCTTAATTGCCTTTATTAATTGAGAAGAAACACTCTGATGCACAGTGCTTGACAGGTAAGAATTAATATCTGCTGCTTGTATTGGCAGTTGTCCAGGAAAAGTAGGTTACTGAAACACAAGTATGTGCAAAGATCTTACCCACAGTTCTATTCTTTTTGGCAGTGAGTTTCTCTGCTCTTGTTAGGCCATCTGAAATAAGGGAACAGCTGATGGTTTGCGTAGAACATGTGAATAACCTGGTTTGAGGAATCAGATGTGCAGAGTTTTTGCAACAGGGACTAGGCACAAAAGAGGTATTTTTAGAAATTGCAAACCTACAGTTATTTTAAATAATTACAAGAGTGGAAGAAATAAATGGGACTAAAACTAGAGAGGCAGTGGTATTTAAAGGGAAATTTATCTGGTCAGATTTTATTAATATGTTTTTCCACATATGTCAAGTTTGATTTGTATATATGTTTGTCTTTGAGCTATACATTTGAATCCGTGGAATATATTTTATGCTCAGGTGTTTCCATTTTTTATGCTGTCCATACAGCTTGGCTATAATATACTACCTTTATGGTGTTATAAAACTGACCTTGCTTGAAATACCCGTAGAGTTACTAAAATGTATTCATTTAAGCATTTCCAAATGCCATTTTTTACTTTCACCCAGCTTTAACTACTGTTTTCATATAGGTTTAAGTAAATAGGGTTGACTTTAAAACTATGAAAGAAAGACTATGTTTTGGGGAAAAAAAAATCAGAAAAGCTTGCATTCTAGCAGTTAAAGTAACTTAAAAGGATGTAAGGTTTGCTTGCTGAAGCTAATTGGATTTAAGTTTGTTTTTGCTTTTCAAAGAGTCTTTAAATTCTTGGTTTATTTGAATGCTTTCAAAAAATTTATCTCAACCCAGTAATGCTACAAATTAAGTAACAGAATAATATAGCAAGTCTAGTGAAGTGATTATTGCTTCTAATGAGAAACGCTTACAAATGAGTCTTTCAGTCATTATTTATATTCAAAAGATAGATTCTTTACTGGAAAAGGTGGTTGTTCTGTGTTCTGTTGTGAACAGAAATGGCTTGATTTTTTTTTTTGTGTTAATTGAAATTAAAATGTTAGTTTTTCAGGAGAGCTGTAAATTAAATTGAACTGGAAGTGGCTTATACAGGAGATGAGACATCAGTTAATTTAATTGTCAAAGGTTTGGCACTTTGGCTGATAAAAGCAAGTCTCATATAATTTTGCTTTTGCTTTTATCAGGGTTAGCTTGTGGAAATTACACCAGAATTGTGCATCATGAGCTGCTCTGCACCAGATGGACTTCAGAGAGATAATAGAAACAATATTGTCCCCAGCTTGGCAGCTGTTGCATGGGCTTAAGCTGACCAGCTGTACACCATGGGCTTTTGTGGAGGATATTGCAGTAGTAATCTCAACATTTGTAGGGTTCATGGACTGTTGTGAGTGAGGAGGAAAAGCTTCCTTCACCACCCTTGCAGTGAAACTTTACAGAAGTTGTGGGTAACCATGACACTGGCAGGGATTGCTACTTCAGCTGACATTTTGTTCTTGCATTACTTCTTTTCATGGTTATGCAGCAATTCTACTGTATTCTCAAATTGCAACAGTTTAAAGCATCCAGAACTGGGAATTGTTTGGAAAATAGCAGAGTATAGAGAGACTGATTAATAGAAGGTTGAATAGCAGCAGGGATGGACGCTTTCCCACAGGCTCTCCAAATTTAACTGTGATCAGATTGCTGGTAGCAATAGCCTGATTATGAAAGGGCTACCTGTCCATCAGTGCTAAAAGGCTGTTTGGAAAAAGCGGGGGTCATGGCTGCTCCTTCTGACATATTTGTGACTGTGTTTGCATAATAGGGAGATTATGGTTATACTTCTAGTGGAAGATTGCCCTTTGTGTGTAGAAATACCAGATTGCCAGCCTCTGCAGTGTATGCATTCACAGCTGGTTACAGTGTTATGGATCATCAGGAACTGGAAATGTGTGACTGCTAGAGAAATAGTATATCAAGAACATCATAGTATCAGGTTTACCTGGAAACTCTTCAACTTTTGAAAATATCATAGAATCATATCTAGCCATGATGATGAGAATCATATCTTCACCACCTTGACACCAGTGTCAAAATACAATGAATTCATTAAAAAAAAAAAAAAAACAAAAAAAAAAAAAAAAAAAAAAAAAAAAAAAAACCCACAGCTTCTAACATCTAAGTTACCTTATGACCTAACACAAACAAACAAGACATAAACAAGCAAATGAAATCGGTCATTCGCCGGAATGAGTCACTCCAGAGAGGAGCCCTCAACAGCGGAACGAAGCAAACCTCTGCCCGTGAAACCTCCACCCCGGCCCGGCCTAGCCCAGGACCCGGCAGCTCCGCTGAGGAGGGCAGGGACTCAGAGGGGGCGGTGACAAGAGGGACGGCCCGCCAGGAGCTGGTAAAACCCGCTTCAGGGGGTGCGGAACTGCGCGTGGCGCAGCGGTTGGCTGCGGAGCGTGCTCGCCTGGGGGTCAGGGCCCGGTCTGGGCGCTCTATTCTGGCTGCCCCGGCAGTGACAGCGTCTGCAGCAGAGCCGAAGAGAGGGGAGGCTGCAGCGCAGAGCTCGGGGTGTAGTGCCTGCGCTGGTCTCTTGAAGCGACAATGCATAATGGGCAGCGCTCGGTGCACCCTGGTGGAGGTCCTCCTGCAGCAGGGGCTGAGCTGCGGGACGCTGTCAGCAGGCTAAGAGATGTAAGGGAAGTTAAGAGGGAGCTAATCGGTTTCCTCCAAGGCCGAACTGTGTATGGGCCACAAGCGTCCAACATAGCATGTTCAGAAGAGCAGGAGAGTGTTAATGCAGGAAACAGCTAGTAACAACGTCCCGTCCTGTCCCGTGTCCCCCGGGAAGAAGAGGACAATTAAAAGCAAGGGGCTTCTTCCAAAATTTTATGTCCCCACCCAGAACTGCTTCACCATTCTGCAGGGAACTAAAGAGGAAACACACGCCCACCAAATGAGCAACCAGCTGATGCACCAGATTAGATGGGGGATGTTACTCTGGGGATCTGCTACAGACTGCCCTTTCAGGAGGACTCTGGATGAAGCACCTGATAGACAGGAGCAGCCTCACGCTCTCAGGCCCTTGTGTTCATGGGGGACTTTGACCGTCCTGGTACGTGTTGGAGGGGTAGTATGGCCCAGCACAGGCAATCCAGGAAGTTCCTCTATTGTGGAAAATAACTTCCTTCTGCAAGTAATAGAGGAACTGACAAGGAGAGGTGCCATGCTTGACCTCATGCACACCAACAGGAAGGGGCTGGTTGGAAATGTGATGCTCGAAGGCAGCCTTGTTTGCAGCAATCATGAGGTGGTTGAGTTTGAGATCCTCAGGACAGTGAGAAGAGTGCAGCAAATTCACTGCCCTGAACTTCAAGAGAGCGGACTTTGGCCTCTTCAGGAACCTGCTTAGTAAGGTTCTATGGGATGTAGCCCTAGAGGGCAGGGGAGCCAAAGCCGGATTTTTCAAGAATCACTTGCTCCAAGCTCAGGGGTGTTGCATCCTGACTGGAAGGAAATAGGTCAAGAAGGCCAAGGAGACCTCCATGGATGGACAGGGAACTGCTGAGAAAACTTTGAGTGGAAAAAAAGGCTTATAGAAGGTGGAACCAAGGACAGACAGCCTGGGAAGAATACAGGGACACTGTCCAGGAAGCTAGGGATGAGGTCAGGAAAGCTAAAGGCTAGTTAGAATTGAGTCTGGCCAGGTATGTGAAAGATAACAGGAAGGGCTTTTATAGGTATAAAACAAAACAAAAAAAAAAGACAAACTACTGATAATGTGGGCCCTCCCCAGAAGCTATCAGGAGAACTGGCTACCCTAAATTTTGAGAAGCCTGAGGTTCTCAATGACTTCTTTGCCTCAGTCTTCACTGGCAAATGCTCTGACCACACCACCTAAGTCTTGGAAGGCAGAAGCAGGGACTATGGAAATGAAGACCTTTGGGCCACTGTAAGAGGGGATCTGGCTCGAGACCATTGGGAGCCTGAAATCCTATCTGGCCAATTTGGTGACCTTCTATGATGGGACTACAGAACTGATGGATAAGGGCAGAGCAGTTGGCATCATCTGACTGAACTTGTGCAAAGTGTTTGTCACTGTCCCACGTGACATTCTTGTCTTTAAACTGGAGAGATATAAATTCGACGGATGGACCACATGGTGGATAAAGAATTGGCTGGATGGCCACATGCAGAGTTGTGGTCAACAGCTCAGTGTCCAACTGGAAACTAGTAGCGAGTGGTGTCCCTCAGGGGTCAGTGTAGGGACTGATCCTGTTCAACATCTTTGTCAGTGATATGAACAATGGGATTTAGTGCGCTCTCAGCAGGTTTGCCGATGACACTGTTATGTGATGCAGTTGATATGCTGGAGGGAAGGGATGCCATCCAGAGGGATCTTGGCACACTTGAGAGGTGGGCCAATGCCAGCCTCTTGAAATTGAACCAAGACAAGTTCAAGGTCCTGCACCTGAGTCGGGGCAATCCCAGGCATAGTTACAGATTGGGGAGAGAAGCGATTCAGAGCAGCCCTGAGAAGAAAGAATTGGGGGTGTTGATTGAAGCAAAACTGAACATGAGCAGGCAGTGTACTCTCACAGCCCAGAAAGCCAACCCTATCCTGAGCTGAATCAAAAGAAGCGTGACCAACAGGTCAAAGGAGGTGATCCTGCTCCTCTGCTTTTGTGAGACCCCACTTGGTATACGGTGTGCAGTTCTGGTGTCCTCAACTTAAGAAAGACATGGAGCTGTTTGAACAAGTCCTGAAGAGGGCCACAAGGATGATCAGGGAGCTGGAGCACCTCCTTTATGAAGACAGGCTGAGAAAGTTGGGACTGTTCAGCCTGGAGAACAGAACACTGCATGGAGACCTCATAGCAGCCTTCCAGTATCTGAAGAAGGCTTACAAGGATGCTGGAGAGATACTGTTCATTAGGGACTGTAGTGATGGGACAGCAGGTAACGGGTCCAAACTTAAAACGGGGGAAGTTTAGGTTTAGATATAAGGAGGAAGTTCTTTACTATAAGGGTGGTGAGGCACTGGAACGGGTTGCCCAGGGAAGTTGTGAATGCTCCATCACTGGCAGTGTTCAAGGCCAGATTGAAGTCTTGGATGACATGGTCTAGGATGTGGTGTCCCTGCCCATTGCAGGGGTTTGGAACTTGATGAACTTGAGGTCCTTTCCAACCCTAGCTATTCTATGATTCTACGAGTGGGACAAAATGGCAATGAACTTATAATTTTTTACCTATAAAGCAAAAGTTCTCATATACCCTAACTTGTGAATATTTGTGTGATCTACACACACTGTGGGCATTTGATTTTCTTGCTATAACCTATATAATTGACTTTTTTTTGTCTAAAAATCAAGGAAATAATTTTGGATTGCATTGATACTGTGAGCTGTGTGCGCATGCCGTGACAGGATTGTTGAGAAGTCATTTGGTTGCAACTCTCAAAGTGAAACGGATAGCAAGAATAAAATGGTAAACCATGTCTTCATCTGGTGAATCTGGATAACCTCCACAGTCTGTCTGGACTAAGAAACTGTAGTGAGTCCAGAACAGCATTACCAAAATGGTCAGGAGCCTAGGACAATGTTCTTTTAGGAGTGGTAGAGGGATCTGTGTATGTTGGTGAAGAAGGACAATCTAACACTGAGTGCTTTGAGTGGAGTTACAAATATGACAGTATCAGACTCCTCTTAGTAGTGGCAGATGGTGTAACACCAGGCCTTAGGGAGGTTCAGTTTAGGAAGTTGTTTAGTTGCTGTGAAGCTGATGAAGAACATGACTCAGAAAATTGTGCAGGTTTAATTGTATTAGTGTAATAATAAATTTTTAAATTTGTTTTGTTTGTGTGGTCTTAAAACTGTATGCTGATTCTCTGCAATGAAAACTCAGATTTCGTTGGTGAAATCCCTCCCTGGGTCAATTTTTTCAGCCTGTAGGGTGAGGGACACAACACAGGATTCTAATTTTTATTACCCATGGGAACAGTCCTGGTCTTTCATATCTTCTGAGCTGTGTCTACAGTGGTGAGAGAATGTAAAGTGACATGGGCTGAAACCATAAAAAGGAGTATGGGTGTGTTCTCAAGCTCATGACCATCTCTGCTTGGTATATTACTATATATTACTATAGATAAAGCCTCAGTGTCTTATAACTGTGTTCTGAGACACAGCAGAAAGTTTTGGGGCCTAAATTAATTCTGCTCTTACTTTTGAAAAATTCAAATTAATTTTGTGATGGAGTGCATGATTCCTCCAAGCATAGTGAATATATTTGAATGCCTTTACAGGTGTTGCAAAAATAATAAAAGGCATCTTCAAATTTTTACATCCAGTTTCCATTAATACAAATAATATTTCCCCCATAAAATATTGCATTCGTTTTTAGAAAGCTGGTTAAATAATATTCTTGAGATTGGAGAAAGGCACCACCACTTGCATTTGCAATACCATTTTCACATAGTGACTCTTCAGGTTACTGCTATATAGAGAGTTATAAAACTGTCTGGACAACACTGTTCGTGTTTCTGGTGAATGGTAATTAACCTTCAGGTTATGAACTCATACAAATTATATTAAGGTTACTGTTATACAAATAAAATACCAAAGCAATTTAAAGTTTCAGGGAAGAGGATCCAGGTTGTTCACTGTAGAGAAAAATACATTCTTTTCCACTGTCAAAGCTGCTGCATTATAATCTGGTTTAGACTTCATCAGTTTCTTTGTTTATATACAGAGACAGGGCATATTAAGGTGTTACAAAGGCAGGAGAGTAAGTGTGGGTTTTTTGCATGTATACTGGACTGGAGTCATCTGTGTGCTGCTACACTGATGCATTCTTTCACAAGGGGAAATGGTAAATCATCATGTATACATAGACAAATTAATGCATCAGTAGCATTTAAAGATTTGAGGTGGGACCAGCTCTGTGCAGAGAAGTCTGTGCAGTTTTTTGCCTGCAATTTGACCACTGATGCTACTCCCAATGTACACTGAACTTTCAAAGCAAGCATGTGGGCCCATAAATCTATGGACCAGATCACAGCCTATATACAGCACCATGTATATTGTATTGTAAGAGCTTAAGGTAGCCCTCTTGAGTTTTGGGATACAGTAATAGTCACCTGTTTATAAATGGCAGTACAGTAACAAATACAATCAGTAGTACAATTATATGCATTGTTACAATACCAAATCCAGTAATTCACCAATACTGGGCTAAAATTAGTATCTGAGCATGCAAAGACTTTCATAATTATGGTTATCAGGAAGGCAGACAGCATGGCTTCTTCTCCAGAAAATAAACAAGTCAGACCAGCTGATGGGCTTGGGAAATGCCAGGCTCCCTGACTGGACTCTTCTTTTCTGTGGCTGAATGGCAGAGGCAGTGTTTGGACTTCTTAACCAGTCCTCACATTCCTCTGCTTTCCTTCTGTGCCATTCTGTCCTTGGTGTCAAAAGGCAGGAAATACTGTGTGAGGCAATGCTAGCCCTGTGTGTACTATGTGAGACATTTTAAGGATTATTACACATTATAAGCTATTTATTCAGTAAATCTTAATTATGTAGCATGAGTTTTTTGTAATTGTGATACATACATTTAAAATTCTCCTTAAACTATCTCAGTAATAAATTCTAACATTAAACGTGTCCTAGTGATGAGAATTTTGTTCTTTCATGTTATCAAGTACATGAAATTGTTGGGTCAACACGTAATTTATTGGATACAATAAAATTACACTTATGGTTGTTAGAACATTTTTATTCAAACAAGTGTTGGCTTTTTTATTTTTTTTTTGCTGTATTTATTTAATGTATTTTAGTCCTGATACCATATAGAGACAGCATAGTGGGGCCAAGTATCCTGCAAGTCACTTTTAATATACAGATACCAGTCCCAAATTCTTACAACTAAAAAAGAGGAGGACAAGAAGGGGAGAGGAATGGGAGCCACAGAATATGAAGAGTTCTTTGGTCAGTCAGAAAATGAACATGAGCCAGCAGTGTATGCTCACAGCCTAGAAAGCTGACCATATTCTGGGCTGCATCAAAAGGAGTGCAACCAGCAGGTCAAAGGAGGTGATCCTGCCCCTCTACTCTTGCTCTTGTGAGACCTCACTTGGAGTACTGTGTACCGTTCTGGTGTCCTCAACATGAAAAGGACATGGAAGTGTTGGAATAAGTCCAGAGGAGGGCCACAAGGATGGTCAGGGTACTGGAGCACCTCCCGTATGAAGATAGGCGGAGAAAGTTGGGGCTGTTAAGCCTGGGGAAGGGGGCTTATAAGGATGAGGGGAGGGACTATTCATTAGGGACTGTAGTGATAGGACAAGGGTTAAAACTTAAACAAAGTAAGTTTAGATTGGATATAAGGAAAAAGGTCTTTACTGTAAGGGTGGTGAGGCACAGGAATGGGTTGCCTAGGGAAGTTGTGAATGCTCGCTGACAGTGTTAAGGCTGGGTTGAACATAGCCTTGGGTGACATGGTTTAGTGTGAGATGTTCCTGCCCCTGTCAGGGGGTTTGGAACTAGATGATCTTAAGGTCCTTTCCAACCCTAACTATTCTATGATTCTATATGGGGCCTCCAGTGGAATAGGTGCAGAAATGGAGAATTATGCCCTGTGTGTTACAGTTTTCCCTGTTGAAACAAAGCTGACATATCTTGGAACTAACAAGGTCATCTTTATTCTCTTCCTTCTCTCTCCTCTTAGTTCACATTTCCTTTCTTTTTTTTTATTTTCCTCTATTTTTCAGCTTTGAGGGCTTCTTTCACTCCTGTCTTCTCTCCATTTTCCCTGCTTTCCTGTACGCTTCAAGTCTAATTTGTTTGCAGTCATCCAGAGAAAAACTGCTCAACTCAGCGAGGCATTATCCAGGGACCGCTAAGCTCCCACAGACTGTGTCAGCTCCAGAACTGAGAAATCTAGACATTTAAGCAGTTTTGCACCTGGAATAATACAGAGATGAAGAGGACTGATTAACCTGAGAGCAGTCCTACATTAAAGCTGCCATTTTGGTTTTGGGAGCTGGGCTGTTGGTGCTGTGTGGTGGTGCACTGTGACATCTAATGTGCTACATTGGTCAAAGCACTCTAATGAGTCCTGTTCACTTGCAGCAGAGAGTCATGAAGATATGTCCCACAATATTTAAACAATTAACAAACTTTAGCCACAGAAGATGTTTAGTAAACTTGGTAAATGGAATTAGGTTTTTGAAGGTAATTATAATGGAAAGGAAATATCACTAGTTTTATATTCCCACACTTAAATCCATTGTGTAAGTCACTTTTATTGTGCTCAGTATATTTCATGAGTAATAAGAAGAGTATCAGTGCATGTGCTGTGTTGAAGAAGCCTAGAGGTGTACCTAGATCAGCTGAGGAATTCTGAAGGACGGGGAGGCAGTGGAATCCATTACTTTCTGAAGAGAGTAACAGAATTCCAGATGACACTTAGAAAGTAAAAGTCCACTTTGCAGTTGTTTGAGCTTATTCTGCAGTGTGTCTGTGGATTGCAAATCAACTTCCCTGCTTCACCTATCTGTATCTGTCCTTTGCATGCATACTTAATGATAAAATGGAATAAATAGGCCTTGTTGCTGGCCTGTGAAGGGAATTTGTACTTGTCTCTTTGGAAGTCTTGCCACTGGTTTGCACTAAGTGAAAATCAGGTAAGAAATTAAGAGTTAACTCTTGTCTAGGCATTCCTTTTCCCCTCTCCCTTCACTGGGCTAGGGCTTCTAAGTATTTCAAATACAGAAGGTCGGTGAAAAGCATAGGTTAGGTTGGAAAGACTGAACCCTGTTAAGAGAGAACTGTGAATCCCTGTTAATTCAAGAGGGAACTCAGTCTTTAGAGGATTTTTCATACTAAAAAGGATTGAAAGAGAGGTTTTTCTGGACGCTCTGTTATGTAGTCCATCTTTAGAGCTCAGAAAAGAGGTTTAAATTCAGACTGAGAAAGCAGTACATTGTGGCAAATACCGTGTAGATATGTAAGTACTGATCATTTGCTAAATCTTACCATGCTTCAGTGGAGCTATCACACCTCATAGGCTCAGTTAAAGTGCCCTCATAAAATCAAGAAGCTAGATTGCATTTCTTTGCTGGTAAGAGACATGCAGAAAAAATAGAAAGAGAAAATGAAGACTTTCAAACTTGAGAGACTGGAGAGCAGGAAAGCAGCTACAGAGTCAAGTCACCATTAAGTACCGACTGGACAATGAGCTTATTTCTCTGTTTCCTGTGGAAGTATCCTGAAGGTTTTCTATCCCCACTGGTAGCTCTTTTTTCCTACTTATTTATAGTCAGTGAAATTGTAGTTGCTGTAAAGGTACCAAAGGTTAGTGTTAGCCTGAAGATTTTTCTTCAGGCATGTTAAATTAAGAGAAGTATTACTGCGCTGTCATGAGGAAGGGTGTCTGCCTCTCCACGGTTAAAGCAAATAGACATTGTTGGTAGCAGAATGTGAAACTAAAGACAACCTTGTTGGTCACAGCCCAATCAGTACCTATGGGTGACATCCCTGGCAGTATCACTGCAAGTTGAGTAGTTTTAATGCTACCTTTTCCTTGATTTCTGTTGTGAGTTTTTTTATTCTTTGGGAGTTTACCTTCTGCATATGACTTCAAGATTTTGCCAAACTTCTTTTATTTTATCCTTTAGCCATATGGTTTGAGTCATTCAGACATAGATCACTTTACATGTATGCTGCCATGTGCATTTCTTTTTTCTTTTTTTTTTTTTCCCATAAAAATATGGATTTGCTCAGTGTAATCAGGATTTCCATAAATAAGTAAAATGTGTAAAATTTACGTAACTGACTTTTGGCTATTATTTCTTAAAGTTATATGGCACCAGATTTGACTCATTAAAAACTTTTAGGGGTAATTTATTATTCAGTCTCCAAAACCACCCAGATAATGGGCAGTCCTTTGTTCAAATACCAAATCGCTGTGTGGCTCATTACTTTTGTTCAGTGTTCAGGGTTGCTTACACTGCCAGACAACTGCCCATGTGTAACTTTCTTCTACATGTATTTACTGAGTGGCAGCACCACTGTCCTCACATGAAGAATGATGAAAAAATGTCTGCACTCGGAAATGGAGTGTGGCACATCATTACCCACTACTGTGGCGAGTAATAGTGCTCTGAACAGTGCAATGCTGTGAAGATGTACCAGTTCAATTCCAGATAGAGCCTGCTTGTATCAGCCTGAAACTGCGTTCAGGCCAGAGAGTTCGCTAGAGTTGACTGCATTGGATTTGTGAGGTCAGGATCAGATCTGCCCACCTTTGGATGGATGGTACGTGTTACATGCATTTTTGGGTACGTCACTAGTATGTACACAAACCTGCCAAGCCTCATCCCTCTGCAGTGTGCTGCCATGCAGTAGCTTAAGACAGAACAAGATGCATCTGTTCAAAGGGATTTAATCTAAGCACAAGACTGCATGGGAAAACCATTACTAAACTGGGAATCAAGATATGTATGCAGTGTTCTAAGACAGAACACAAGGCCAACTGTATCCATAATCCTGAACTGCAAACATTGTTCCATCAGAATGAGTAAAGCAGTCTTCATCTTCAGGTAAAGATATTTGTTCCTGCCTCTGTATCTTTATATTGCACCTGTGCTAAGAAAAAGGTAAGGGTATTTTTAAATATGAACTTGGTCATGTTATAGTAACAGTTTGAAATATGACTCTTTGGAATACTGAACAGAATAGGCTTATAAAGGGCTAGTTTTCTGATGATCTTAAGGTCCTTTCCAACCCTAACTATTCCATAATTCTATGATTGATTTAACTGAATTTCTTGTGAGTCTTTTGGTTGTCTGTAGTGGCAATTGAATGAGACCAAATATGGAAAGTTAAGAAATAACTTAGAAAAAAGCTGAGCATACTTTTTTTTTCTCTTTTTCTTTTTTTTCACTTCTCTTCTAGCTTTCCAAGTTTTATGACCTGTAGCTGTAGAAATATATGTCTAGTGTCCTATTTTTCTTTCCACGTTCTTGCTTCTTTCCGTGTACTCACTAAGTGTTCCCTTGACATACAGCTGCTGTAGTAGTCTTGGTTCTCAGAGCAGAAGGAAGCACAAAAATCCTTCTCTAAAAATTTTTTTCCGAATCAGTGAAAATTTTTAAAAGGAAAACAAAAGGAAGACCTGAAGAACTACAGGCCTGTCAGTCTCACTTCAGTGCACGGCAAGGTCATGGATCAAATCCTCCTGGAAAGTATTCTAAGGCACATGGAAAATTAGTTGGTGATTGTTGATAGCCAAGATGGAATTACTATGGGCAATTCATGCCTGACAAATTTGTTGGCCTTCTACTACAGGGTTACAGAATGGGAGGGTAAGGGAAGAGTGACTGATGTAATCTACATGGACTTGTGCAAAGCATTTGACACTGTTCCACCATATCCATGTCTCTGAAATGGAGAGGCATAAAATGGATGGATGGACCACTAGGTGGAGAAGGAATTAGCTGATGGTCACACTCAAAGAGTTGCAGTCAACGGATCGACATCCAAGAGGTCAGTGATGAGTGTGTTCCTCAGGGATCAGTACTGGAATCAGCATTGTTTAACATTTTTGCTGGGGACAGGGACAGTGGGATTGAGTGCATCCTCAGCAAGTGTGCCCGTGACTCTAAGTTGTGTAAGTCTTCTGATAAAATTTGCCACCAGTTAATTCCACAGTTCATTCCCCCCAACTGCCTTTAAAGGGCGCTCAGAAACAGCGTGAGTGTGCACAGCTGACCAAAGGCCTCCGTATTTTTCTGTTCTGAAATGCCACAGAATTCAGCTTTACATGTCAAAATAAATTAGGCCAATGAAAAGAAAGAAGAAATTAAAACAATCACTGATTGTTATACTAATACCTTTAGGTATCTTTCCTGTTAAGAGAGTGATTCTGGTTTTACAGCAAAATAGGGAGAGAGGATTTGCCTTCATGTCAACCAAAAGTCTATTGCTTTAATTCCTCAGTGCTGGCTTTTTTTGGCCTTCAGCATCAGTCACAGTGTTTACCAGTCAAAGTCCCAAGCCATACAGCAAATATCAATTCAAGAGCTACTTAATCTGTGGAAAAGTAACTGAGACTGTCTTTGTATTTGACTGAAGCACTGTGGGGAACCAAGAACTGGATTGACAAATTAGACAAAAGATATTGCTAATCCTATTCACTGTATACTGTTAAATATGTATGAAGAGGATTTATAACTAGTTCCTGAAGAGTTACTTTATCATCAGATTCATTTGTAAAGAAAAAAAGTCAAACTATATTGCAGCACACTTTCCCTTTATTTTGCTTTCTGAGTTTGCTTACCTGTACTGACTTCTGTCCACAAAAAAACACTTGCTAGGGATTTGCTGAGGAATAGTTTATTGACCCCTCAGTATCCTAGTAGGGCTCGCATAGTAAGTTTTACTATTACTGTTTTCAAGTTTTATTCAATTGCCCAAATGCCATCTTATTCATGTGATCTTGAAATAAAAGAGCTTTTAGCTCAGGACTGTTAAATAAGCACAGGCAAAGCTAAAACTTTTGCTGTTTCATGGTTTGATCAATACTGAGGTGTCATAAATATTCACTGCAGTTTACCATGTAATATACAGGTACCAGAAGAAAAAGAGCAGATGATGTAAGATGTATATACTTCTGTATGTGTTTGTGAAAAATAAGCAAAAGCAACCAGGAGGTATGACCTGCTGGTTTTAGATCACTTCTGGATTTATCCCATAGTCCTCTCTCTGGCAAGACAACCATTGCCATCATTCAGAGCTGCTTGAAAAAAAAAGTAAAAAATTTTGTGTGGCCAAAAACCCATTGAAGATGGCAGAGATCTTTTTTGTTCTTATTTTGAGGATTTGGTCCATGCTTTTCATTTTATAAACACATGAAGAGAAATGCATGTTTCTATAGATTAACCTAAGAGTCTCAAAATCCAAGTCTCATTGAAAGTCAGTGGAACCTGGGTTTTTGGATGTTTCATCCTTTAATATGTGATCTCACTATTCAGTTCCAGCTGAAATGCATAGAACCGCTTTTAACATTACATATTCCAGCAGAATTTAAATTGGTACCTGCCAAAAAGTTCAGCCAAATGAATTAAAGCCATTAATGAAAAAAAAAACATTTTTTATAAAGCATGAATTTTTTCCTTCTCCAAATCAATCATGAAATGAGAAATAATGTAGTTCCTAGCAAGCAACCCGTACTTGCTTCAACTCAGAGAAAATGAATTACATGCATTGTTGCCAAAACTGTACACTGTTTTGCTTACTTCTTCGAGGCATTTCCCTGAAAACCCTCACTTGTATTTCAAGCCCAGATTTCTTTGGAGCTACTCTTTCCTTTTGAGGGAGCATCTCTATTTGAATGTATACAAGTGAATGAATATGGATTGTCTTGATGCTACTGTAAGTCATCAACTCAAGTAGTGAAAAGCATGCTCTCCGTTTGTCTCTTGAAGAGTTTAGGTGAGGCTTATGTAAGCATGGTATGCCATATGCCATCCCTTCATTATGAAGTATTGAAAGGTTTTGTCCAACCAGTGTACACACACTTACTTATTTCATTGCTTTTTCTCCAAGGCATGTGATAACATTTGCAGTTTCTTTGTTTTCCAATAATAATTTCATTGCAAAGTTTTTGATAATTTTTCTCTCTCTCCTTTTTCTCTTGTGCGTTCTCCCTCCTTGCCCCAGTGCATTTCTTTTTAGATAGTCTAGCTAAATTAAGTGAAGAATTAAACTACATAATGCAGCCTTATTATAGGCAGAAAAAAAATGAAGATGATCTGATGAGATAAATCGCTGAAGGTTAATAGCTTTTTTAAAATCAATCTTCCTTACAAAGGAAAAGGGTAAATGGCTTAGTGGATGAAGCCTTGGCCTCTCACCTTTCTGACCACAGTTCAAGTCTAAACTGTGAGGGTCCCGAGTTACATGCTTTATTGGGCTGAGATCAGTCTCTAGTGGGCAGGAGTCTGTATTACAAGATTCATGAGTGCATTTTTCCATACAGGCAGTAGCAGCACGAGGCAGATATAGACCACTCTATCATTTCCCTAAGCAGTGAGGCTGGTGGACCAAAGTTAGCATCACTGACCAAAGCATGAGGACATTCCAGCTTGCAGCCCTCTGCGTTGTGTCTGCCCTGTGCACTGATAATGGGGACAGGCTTCCAGAACACTTCCCAGCCATTTGTCAACAGTAACTGTAACGGTCTCCGTTTAAAAAACAAAAATGAGCTGACTTTTTCATAATAATTAACAGATTACTAGGGAGCTTTATTAATTATAATTGATCACTTTTCATATCAGGTTCGGGCAAAGAAATAATTTATCTCAGCTGTTATTCATAGGGAAGGCAAAATTTCAGAGAACAAAATAATTGAAGTGTCAATTAGGAAATTTAAGTAAAAGTGGGGAAATTAAAAAAAAAACCAACATTTCTAGCATAATTTATTAGCATGTTAATCAAGTTTTAATCAGATATTAGTCTGATAATTTATGTATTCCCATCAGTCATGTGCATGAAATGACTATTAAGTAAGCGTCTTTCTGATTTAGTTTTAATAATGTTTTAATAGAAAAGCACACTGCATTCTGAGCAGCAAAATGAGCAACCCAAACTGTCTGCTGAATAAACATACAAAGCACACACACACAAAAAAGCTTTCAGTTGAGGAAGCTGTTGTAAGAGTGATTTTTGTAAGCTATGTTCCCTTGGGCCTCAACTAAAAGCAGAATTTCTTAATCTTTTGGGAAATTTTATTTCCTAAGCCAAAACAATGTAGGAAAAGCCTGTTACTTAAATGTGAAAGTGGTTTTGTTTACCTGTTTGGCCTCTGCAGTAAGATACATAGAGTCTCATGTGAAACTATTCAGCTGTGTGTCTGTATCGTGAATGTTGTCTGTAAGCTTAAAATCAGATATCTAAAATGTGTATTCTTGCCAGTGAAAACACTGGACATACTTGTAGTGATTAATAATTAATATACAAATATAGCTTGAAAGTAATGTGTATTCTAAGACTTAGGAAATGAGTATATGTTAAAATGCGCATACATTCATGACACTAACATACTCATCCCAGTGATTTTTAATGATTATTGCTTAATGTTAATTCAAAACACCAGCAAGTCCCTTTGTTTTGATCAAAGCACTTTTTCCTCCCTTGAGACTGATGGATGGCTTTGTAATTTGTGAGGTAATATGTTAAAGGTCAGGAGTTAATATGTCCTATGGAACTTGGTCTTCTTCTTGCCTTCATTTCCTAAATAGGTGAAGGGAATAGCTTTATTTGAACATTAAATGTACATGTGCTCCCATTTATGTGTATGTTTGTGTGTGTATCTCAGTGTGTATACATACATACAAATGCACAGAGTCACCTTTAAGATAATTTTATGTGATGCTTCTTTTTGTCATAATCTATCGCTGTCTGAATCAAGTATTATTATTATCCTTTTTAAAATTAAACTACCCACAAAACATGCATTTACTTTCAGCTATAGAAAATGCTAATAATGCTTTTAGAATGGTCTTTAAAAAGTCTAATTATATCATTTAAAAACTGAGAGACCAAAGGGCAAGCTAAATTCTCCTAACATAAATCAGACTTTTTTATTTCAATGACTTTAAAAACCTCAAATGCAGTAATTTTAATAGCAATGAAAGAATGAATAAGTCATAACTCCGCCTGATCACATAACTGTCTATAACTGTTATTAAATGCTCCAAAATAAGTGAACTCATTATGTTTCTGCACTGCTTTTAGCTAATCTAAGATTCTGCTCACTTAATCATGCAGAAAAGGTTTTAGCACAGTTTTAGACCCTCAGCAAGGTCACTTCAATGCCTTTTTTTTTTGTTCTGCACTGATCATTTAAGAACAGCACTTTGACCCGAAACTGATGATCTCTCGTATAAGCTTGAATGCTTAACCCCGAAAGGGCTGTGTTTCAGATGTACATTTGCACAGCCTATTGTCATATTTGCTGCAAACTGAGCCAGACTCCCTTTTCAGGGAAGGAGGAAATGCCAATCAGAATTTGTAGATGTCATGCACATGATGAAAGTACATTTTATGATACCTTCAGAGACCAAAGCAGTGATTTTTGAAACACATGCTCCTGCCATGAACTCTTTAATTAGTTCTAATTAACTGTAAAGGTATGGCAATTAGATGCTGTTTTTTTACTATACATTTCAGCCAAAATATATATATATATATATCTTACATGTAGAATTTTCCTAGAAATCTAATTCATTTAGGCATGAAAACCCATTTAGATGACTCTTGCCTACAGTAAAATTATAAATGCATCCAAAAGATAGGGAACAAATGTTGCCCCTTCTCTTGACATATCTGTTCTACAAAAAAAAGTGCTTTTTAATGTCAGTAAAGTGTCTTCAGAATTCAGTAGAGGCCAAGTCCTACACCACTGTAGCTAATGGAAAAACTCTTTTATTGATTCATCAGCAGCAGGTTTGGGCTTTGAATCACAAATGAAGGCTGTAATTCTCAAAAGCTAGTGCATGTGCTGAACTTTACTCATCTGGTTCGTGCTGTTGATATCAACAGGATGACTTCACCTGAGTAAAATTAAAAAAGTTCATCCTACAGGCATTTATTTCCTGATGTGCACTTTCTCTCCTCATCTGCACACACAGTCAGAGGGAGGCATAGCACAGCTGTAACATGTATGCAGAGTGGTTATCAGGCCTGTGATAAAGGTAATCGTCATATAGCACTATTCTCTTCTCTACACATGGTGAACAAAGATGTTCTTAATGGTGCTATATGACTGTTAAAAAAAAAATGCTGCTTTTTTCTTTTTTTTTTTATACTTTAAAGGGAGGATGTGTTTGGTATGGATGAGAAATCATTTACATATTCCTCCCCTTCCCCCCTTCTGAGTCTTAGCTATGCAAAAGCAAAATTTTTTTTATTACAGTTAATTGAAAGCAAGCATAAAAATAAAATAAAATAAATCCCAAGGAGGGCTTACAACCACTTCTACATGGCCCAGTGCAGCTTTTCTAGCTGTCGTGGAAAAGCTACAGCTGTGCTTACCTACTATGAAGAGCCAAGCACTGGTCCCTCACACTTTCGTGGGAAATGAAATTACCTTTTTTTCTACAGATATAAAATATACTTTGCGATTGTATCATTTCTGGCCATTCAGTACTGCCTGGGGTTAGAGTCATAAAATCTAGATTGTAGATCTATTATAGTTCTTCCCCAGAGAGAGTGTCGATGGGAAGAAACCCTCCCTGCTCCCCCACCCTGGGATGGGGAATGGGAGCAGTATGCAGAGGCATTACACTTCACAGCAGTGCATTTGTTCCTCAGACTGCTTGAAGAATAGCAAGAGTGTGTAAAATGGTGTCATCACTCCCTCAGACTGTGGGATGATGGGTGCATTTACAAAGGAGGTATGTTTTTCAGCTGTATGGAAAGGTAGTTTTCCCTGTACTGCCATAAATCTTACAGCTATCACTGCTCCTCTGGGCCTTGCATTGGTTATGTCTGTTAGGGAGCCGCAGTTGATTATTTAGAGTCAGTCTATGGTGTTAGACCGTAAACTCCTCAAGTCACAGCCTATTCAATGTTTTTACTGTATCTAAACACAACCGATCCCAGGCCTACAGGCAGTCCTGTAATACACTTGATGTAAAGGCGGCATAGTAATTCACAATGTCACATCTTAGATCTTGATGCTTTTGCAGGTCCTTTCCAACCCTATCTATTCTATGATTCTGTGATTAAAAAAAAAAAAAAGTTTTAGGACTGCAGAGTATAAAAAATCCAAACACGGAATATATATTTCTTGTATAAAATTGGACTTTGCATATAATAGAGCATTATTGTACTTTCTTGGAAAGTTAACGTAAGAATTATGATACTAATATTCCACAATAGATAAGCAGGTTCACAAAAACAAAAAAAGAAAAACAAAAAACCAAACCAAAACCAATGAATAATGGAATAACCTTCCTGCTGGACATAGAAGAACAACAAAATAATATTATATTTTAATATTGTTTACTTGAGAACAATTAATATTTAATTAAAATGTAAATTTTGGTTCATGCTATTTAGATAAATGATTGAGCCTTGAACCAGTGATCCATTTCTCATTTTAGATAAGAAAGTGTACAAATAGAGGTTTGAGGGAGGCAAGCTCGAATATGCCTCAAGAAGAGGAAGGCATTTGTCCAGTTCCCACTGGAGAGGTGTTGCAGTCAGAGCCCTATTTTTCCCTCTTCTCATGTCCATTCAGGATCTTCAGAAAATGTGTTTGGTGAATTGTGTAACCTGGGGTTTGTAAGGCCCTTTGCAGTTGTTGTGCCCTGTTCCACATTTTGTCTGTGAAATAAGGCCACTGAAGCACTTAAACAAGTCCGATTCATACCACTCTTTTCTGCATATGATAAATTATTGTGACACCGTGGTACTGCCACTGGGCAGTGCCACAGAATCACTCCTGCAAAGAGAATCACTTCTGTTTTTCTGAGTCTCTTCTCTCATCTAAACAGGGTTGCTCTTCACTGGGAAAATAAAATCCAGCTTCACAGCAGCAAGAAACATCACATCTTGGACTGAATAAATGAAAGCTGAATATTATTACTGGAATGGCAAATAAAGAGATTTTCTACAGACAAGCACAAAGCAAAACCTTCTAAGCATTTCAGAGTATAAGCAATATCTGCATCCAAATTAGAATTGCATAAATGTGATCCACATTCTTAATTCACTAAATCTTAGTCCCCAAATCTGATGATTGTGTATGTGTGTCTTGTGAATGGGGGAGGAGGAATTCTACCATATTTCATCTCCATATTTTGCCTGTTGAGTCCATCTGAGATTTAGGAAATGCTTTAGGGCTAGCCAACAAGCATTTCGGCAAGCAAAATTGTTAAATTCATGTGGTAATGATTTATGAGGACATAACATTATTTATGCATATTTAGGCAAGTGCTGTGTATTAGCAATCATGTTTATAACCCCCAATGTTTAGCACATATTAGCATAAATTATTATGTATGTGAAATACTGTGAAGTTGTTTTAGAATATTATGAAGTATTTCCTTCTAATAAACATATCTGCAAATATGCAGACTGGCCAGTGAATTAAAGCAGGGAGAGAGGCGCAAATCTGTACTTATTAAAGTCAGTGTGACTCCAAAAGGAATGACATCAAACTCTGGCAGGTTTTTTCCCCAGAGAATTGACCAACTATAAAAACTGAAACTGGTTAAACTGAAAACATCATGGATTAAAAATATCCAGCCATGCAAAGTTCTGACTGGATAATCAGCCACTTGTAACTTTTTTCTCTGCTAATTTAATTCATAGTATCGGAGCACCAGCTCTGATAGACTGTAGGATTTTGTAATGCAAGGGTTTAAACTGGTACTTTCCAAATGTATTTTTTAGCAGTAATTCTTTTTATTTACCTTTTCTATCCAAATGTTTTTCACTCTGTGCTGTAGCACAGAGAGTTACGGTTTGAAGGCCTTATTTGAAATAGTGAGTCTTAAGATGTAAATCCATGCAAATTTCAATTTCTATAAAACACATTGCTTTCACACCTGCCAACAACATAGAACTTGGGCATCCATGTTTGCAAATATTTCAAGTGAATCGTAAGCAAATTTGTGTTGATTCAAGGTTTTTCCATGGGAATCACTAAAACTACATCAAACATGTCTTCACTGTTGTGCACATTTTGCTTTCCCATAACAGCAAAGCAAGCTCAGGATCTCCTGTATCCAGTGTAATCCTAGCATGAGAATGAAGAAACTGCTCAGAGCCTCTAACAAACAATTAAGTTAGATTATTGTTCATGTTTGTAGTGTTTTATAATATAGCTATTATAGCCCAGTGGTATTCAGAACCTTTTAAATCACATTGCAGGTAAGACCAACTGAAAAGTGACAGCATGCTAAGGTAAGGCAGGAATGGACAGGGATTCTTGAGGTCCGAATTACTTAATGGATATGCAGAGAAACAGAGAACTGCTAGAGGAAGCAGACAAAGGTGTCTGAGAAACATGTTGAAATAGGTATACATGGCTTCCTCTCCAGGTACAGAGATGCACAATTTTAAACCTGTACATTACATAGTGTATTTGAAAAGTCAATCAAATGATCAAGAAAAGACAAAAGGAAAGTGCTTTCAGTGCACCCGGAGATTGCTAGGTGTTTGTTCTACCAGCTTCAGTCAAAGGAAATGAAGTTTTTAGACTATATCGAGGGATAAAACATTAATATTTGTACTTTCACTAAAAAAAAAAAAAAAAAAAAAAAAAAAAAAAAGAAAAAAAAAGGTAGGCTGTATGTTTAAAAAGCAATTAATTTTTTTTTTCTAGATAGCAATATTTTGATTTATTCTCATTAATTAAGCTAATTTTATCAAAATTATGGATTAATCTATCAACCTCCTACAAATATTTATTTCAAAATCATGCCTATGCACCATGGTAGTGAATTGAAGGAGCATTGTCCATTATTTAGTTAAATAATGTAAAACAATTTTTCGAAAACTGGAAATGAGGAGAAATCTGAATTCTCTCCCTTTCTAATGATGTGGTTTTTTGTGCAGAGAGGAGAGGATAGTCAGCTATCCCTTCTTTAGTGTCTCCTTTGGACAACAGTTACTCTTGCACTGTATTCCTGTGTGTCCTGGTCATTTCATCAGTCAAGAATCTAAAAAGGGATTTGAAGATTCCTTTATGACATCATCATGCTGTAGCACTTAGAAGCAAGTTTGCATGGCTCACACAGCATAAAACTCCTCAAAAGTTGGCATAGCATCACCCCAAGTTCACTTTTATGCTGAAGATATATTTAACCAGTTAGCTTTGAGCTCTTGTTGTACCCTTTTGCAAAAATGCCAGTAGAAGCAGCATCACCAAGATGACCTGCCAGGCAGACCACACAACAGAAGAGTGCATCCAGACAACTGTAGTCAGTGTAACACAGAAAATTTTTTTTAAATGTTTTAATTTGTATTTTGGACTGGACTGATATCTGTGTGGCTTCAATTTTGGAGGTATTTGAAGGTCAAATTTCCTTCATCTTTTCATGTTTGAGTTATGGCTTTTCCTATACTAAAAAGAAAAGAGAGATTTCCAGCACTGCTTCTGCTCCTGTAAGAAAAAAAGATGAGTGGATTCTGCCCTTAAGCAACAAGTAATTTATATATAATGAGTACACTGGTGGTAGTTTTAGCCCTGGAAAGTAGAGGGAAAATATTTTGGTAGCATGAAGTTAATATAGGATTCTTTTCCCCCCACTCTGAAACAGAAGTAGTAGAGCAGCCACTTAGATTCTTCAAACCATCCTACATATCATCAAATATCATTAAAACCACTGGCTGATTGTAGTAGACTTAAGGAAAATTGTGGCCTCATCGTAGGCCTCTGACCTACGATGATGTCAAATCCACAGCCTTCTAGAATTTGGGATGGGCATTAGAGAAAAAGATAGCATGCAGGATTTTCTATGTATGTTTTCAAAGCAGACTACATTTTCTAGCTTCCAGTCATTTTATGGAGCTTTATTTTAAGTTTTGTATTTCTGTAAGCCAGAAGTTATGCAAGTACTTGCAACCACAAGTGTGTGAAGAGACCTAAGATCAATGTAGATTAAACTTTATGTGAAATTTATAAAGACTCATTGACCAAAATTCCAGGTCCAGTAAGTTTTGAGTCTTACTAAGGATCTTCACTGAAATTTCACTTTGTAGATCATAGTGATTTTCTTTTATTAGTTAAGTGACTGGTGCATTATTATTTTTCAGA
Organism: Forpus xanthops; assembly: GCA_032466535.1. Lineage (NCBI taxonomy): Eukaryota > Metazoa > Chordata > Aves > Psittaciformes > Psittacidae > Forpus > Forpus xanthops. The sequence continues at coordinate 27,013 of JASSUY010015538.1, read as the reverse complement.
TATATATTATTTTTATCTACAGAATTAGTGTGGCACAAGAAAATACTTGTAAGCTTATCTGTACACTGGGGATAGTCCATCAAACAGGGATGCTGGATTTTATGTCATTTATTGCTTTTTGGGGAGGTGTGGGAGTTTTCCTATCCCACATGTTAATCAACTAACCATAAATTCCAAGTATATTAGTAAAGATCTTGACTGCGAAAATATGTTAAGCACCTTGAAGTAATATAGGTGAAAGTACTGTAATTCTCAGCATCTCCTCATCCACCTGTCCCCAAATTCCGTGATGATTTAGCTAGCTGCAGGTGAAACAATAGTATTGTCTCTTCCACCTATTCTTACTTGACTTTCTCACTTTGTCTGAGGATGGCTACTTGAATGAATTGTGATCAAGGGATTTTTGAACAATATTACCAGGCTTTGAAATGAACTCATCTCTATAATTCTCTCTCAGATGGTCTGCAAAAATCTGCAAAGAATATATACTCATCGTACAAAGGACCTAAATTCATCCCCTCAGACATTTTTATTTGCTTCAGTTCTTGCAGTATGCCTGCTTATTTAGCTGAATTTACCACAGTAGACAGAAGAAGCTATTTACTTCTAAAATGTGTTGATATTTTTATGGATAGAGTGTAATTTCTAAGTCAACCCATTTTCACAGATATAGGATCTTGTCAAAGGGCTATTTTACTTCACAGCAAACACGTGTCTTTGCTGGTTTGGTCATTGTACAACCAGATCTTAATTTAGGCCCTGTAATGGAAAGTAGACTTAATCATATTCAGATGAATAAGAGGAACCCCCAAGATATTCCAGGTCAATCAGGTTGGCAACGTCCTGTCTTTTGCTAATGGTGGCCCTTGCACTTCTGTGTCAAGAAATGTCATACTTACTGTCAGTGCCAGTTAAAATATGGTCAATAGAAGATTAGTATATTCTACTATGAATAAATCATGGGGTTTTAAGCAGAATTATACTTTCTTTGTTTTATATTTGGCTGAGTTGTTAGAGGAAGTGACCAACAGGACATCACACAGCCAGTGCTGTGAATAACATTCACAGAACATAATTCTATGTATACTGTCCTGTGTTCAGCAGTCGCAATCATTTTTCTCCTTCTTAGTAGCTGGTGCAGTGCTGTATTTTTGACTTTCAGCCAGGGAACAGTGCTGATAACAACAATGTTTTCAGTTACTGCTCAGTAATGTTTATTCTGACCAAGGACTTTCTGAGTCTCATGCTCTGCCAGAGAGATGGGGAAGTCGAGAGGAAGCAGAGACAGGACACCTGGCCCAAACTAGCCAAAGATGTATTCCATACCACAGCACATCATGCCTACTATATAAGCTTGGAGCAGTTACCCAGAAGGGGGAGATCACTGCTTGGGTTGGGCTGGGTGCCTGTTGGTGGGTGGTGAGCAGTTGTATTCTCTTCCCTTGTTATTTCTGTTATCATTATTATTATTGGTGGTAGCAGCAGTGGTTTGTGTTATAACTTAGTTACTGGACTGTTCTTATCCCAGCCTGTGGGATTTACATTCTTTCAATTCTCCTCATCCCTGTGGGAGGAGGAGGAAGGCAGAGAGTGAGCAAGCGGCTGCGTGGTTCTGGGCTGCTGGCTGGGCTTAAACCATGACAGTGCCCTGCAGTCAAAACTGCTAACCTAAGGAACAGTTTCCTGAGATGTGCTGTGCTTTCAAAGAAAAGGGGCTATAAAAAAGTCTCATGAGAATTTCTCCTTTTTGCATTCCTATGAACAGATTTTGGCAAGACCTACTGTTTGGTGGATATATGTGATAAAAATTATGCACAGGTATTCCCAGTAATTGGTAGAAATTAATTGTTTATCTATCCATATGTTTTAGCATGCAATTCAGCTATTTTTAGAAACCATAGTTAATATAAAACACCAAATACTACACTAATAGAAAGTGGAATTGAAAACAAGGAGCCAGGACTGTTTTGCGTTGTTAGCTTAAGGAAGTCCTGGTTTTGTCATGATTTCTTCTCCCTCCTGTCCCCACCTCACCAGAATTGTAAGGACTGTTTCAGAACACTGTAAGTAGTTCCTTTGGGAGAGAAAGTGATCTTTTTGTTAATAATTTTAAATCTTACCGGGAATTAAACAATTCATGGTATACATATCTACCTGCTTATAAGATCAATCATTTTTCTGTAATGAAGTGCACTGTAGTTTCATGCAGTGCTTAATCATTATTCTTGTTTTGCAAGATTATCAATAAAATGTGTTGCAATGTTTAAATAAAAGGCTTCCAGAACCAAATCATCAGTGGAAGTGCATTGAAAAAGGTATCAGCTTACACTTATGCTAGTGTTAGCAGCAATCCATTCAAACTAGATGCAAATGGCTAGCAAGTTAGAGTATTTACAAACACCTTGGATACATTAACATTCACACTTCTATCTGCCACAACAAATTTGAACTAGGTATTTCAGCTGCTGTCAGATCCAAACCTGAGAATGTCCTTCATCATGAGCACCCCTACCAGGAATCCTTGGCAATATATGCCTACCTTGCCTGTGTGTTCTCTGCCCTGTAGTTTGCAATTAGTTGGTACAGTAGAAAAGGAAAGACTGCAGAATGATAGAGGTGCTGATGCTTTGCCTCGCCTGGTGGAGTATGAGGGTCTTTAAAGGAATGTTGGGTGTCAAAAATGGAAACAACCCCTACCTTTCTTGAGGAGCAAAAGAACTCCAGGAAAGGAGTATGCATGTTCAGATTCAGGCATATAATTATGTAGCTGACTATAGTGAAGAGTAACAGCTTGCCTCTTGCCTTTTGGTGTGCTGAGGTGATGTGCTACAATGATGGAAAATACGTTTTTTGTCAGTTCCATCCTGAACCACCACCTTCACCTCTGCCACATTGCACTTCATGCAGCCATTCTGATCAAGCGGAGTTTTCTTCCTGCTTCAAGTTGTCATTATAACAGCTTAAATGATAACATCTAAATTAGTCCTACTGCTGTTTTTTATATTCACAGGATTCTGATGGTATGTATGACTGCCTTAATAGCTGATATGTTTTCTTATAATTGTTTGGGTTCTGAGAGGATCCTTATTTTCAACCAAAACAAATTTGACTTGTACTTTCGTAAACACTGCAACAATTTTGCTACTTTTGACGCATATTTTTAGAACTTTTTGCTGCTAGTAAGCTATCATTTAATGAAATATTGGGAAACACACTATAACATTCATCTAAATGAATCTCTCATGCTTAAATAAGTATTATTGAAACACAACTATTTTTGTGCTTGGAAGAGTTTCCCTCAAGAAAAGCATACACAAAATGGATGCTGTGTGAGTAATGAATGACAGTTTCTTAAAGGTTAATATTTTCTTTAATCTATTTCCATAACAGGAGAAAAGAAGAAAATACTGTGCTAAGCATAAGGTATGCTCTTGGGATTAGAGAAACGACCTTGGCTGGTATGTATATCTCAGACCACAGGGAAAAATATGCACATCACAAACACATTATTTCATTTAATCAAATACAGAAGTATCTTAAATGTTTTTTATTAAAAGGATTGAGGATTCCTTATATTTCCTGTTTTTTCCTTTTTTTTTTTTTAAAGAAAAGTAAAACTGCCCTTAATGCTGGACTAGGCTGTATGATTGTCATGTAAGGTAATGAAACCATTAAATGTGCAGTATTAAGAAGAGACGAGATGCAATTAGCCAAGAAATTACTCTGATCTCAGTGACATTTTCAAAAAATCATAATACAATATACATTGCAGGACATGATTGACAGTCTAATCCAGTTTTGATGGAATGTAGTCCACATACTGAGAGTAAAGCAGTACATGGCCAGATAAAGCTCACAGCTGTGAATCCCTGATATGTCCTTACAGTCTTGTCACCCAGGAAATTCCTCAGGTTTAAAAGATGATGAAAGTATCGACCATTAATGACAGGATCATCCCCTACCCTGAAATAAAATGTACTAATCCCTTTTGCTAGGTCTATGAATTCCTAATATAAATTATATAAACTGTAGTAATTCATCTCTGTTAGCACAGTTGTGTTTGGAAATTGTACAGCAGTCTTTGCCCTATTTGAAATGCCAGATGAAAGCAAGACGTGTTCGTTTAAGCTGCAGCATAAAGTAATTTAGCACAGGGGACAGAATAACTTCTGGGTAATGAGCAGTAGATATGTAAAAGAAGGAAGTTCTGAAGTTCTAAAGTGGCCTGATGGATTTATGCCTGATCTTAGAAGGAGGCCAAAAATGTAAATATAGGAAGTATGGTTAAATGCAGGTGCTTTGTTAGACATTTGTAAGATGATTTAATGATTGAGTCATACAGAATACATCCTCTGACTTCAAAGAGACATACAATGGTCATTTATGTCTTACAAATAATTTGGATGGTAACCTATCCATCATTTTAAAATAGAGTAATGTGGATCATACTGGATTATACTGTAAAGGAAAAAAAAATGTTAAAAATGAATTTGAAGTGACATTAAAAACACATTTGAATTTCTGTAATCCATTTTTGATAATACATAGGCTGCACATATCTATCAAACTGGACTTGCAGCCTTGTGCTCATATGTCATTGACACCTCCAACATCACATAGACAAAGAGTCATTGATGAAGTCAGGTAGTTAGCCTTCTAAAGGGCATTTAAGGCATCTGCAAATACTACAAAACACAAAGCTGGATCTTGGATATTTTTCACACAGGTAATGACAGTACAAAAATGCAAGGGTATTAAAAGAAATATCTGGGATCCATGGATGTAAGGTAAAAGCATTCAATAAATTGTATGTTTCAGCTGTGTGTGCTGTGCTCATGTGTAACAGCGCATGCTAGTCTTAAGTATACAGCAAGGAGAGAATATTGCTATAAAATTTACATTTTCAGAACCCATGTTGTAAAGATAACTGTTCAAAAGGATTCTGTGTTTGGTAGCCTTTCTGTATTCTGAATGTGGTGGAAGTCTGCCCTGGAAATCGCTGCATTGCACACGCACACAAAGCAAAGCCTAATGTTATTCAGTGCGCTGAGAACACTTCAGGATGCAGAACAAGGGAGAGTCAATTCTTTTATGTCTGACTAGCACTGCTTTTGCCGGTAATGTTCAGAATCATTGTAGTAAGATCAAAAGCTAATAGTATACATAAATTCCCACAACTTGTGGGATTAAAGATATCCCACAGGTATGATGGGTTACAACTGGTTCAACCTCTTCAGATTTCAGCAGGTTTCAGCATAGCTTGAAATAGGAGCCAAACCACAACTGATTGCATGCTCTTCTGAAATTGCCTCAAAGAACCCCCAAAAAAACCCGAAAAAGCAGCAGAGGTCTATTTTGTTTTAGTTATTTGAAATGCTCAAATATGAACTCAATAGACAATGTCAGACTAAAAATAAAAAGTCAGCTTTGAGCATCTACCTAGCTTATGTGCAAGGAGGTGAATAATGGATTTTGCCACGTTATGAGTCAGACTTAAAGAAATACTTCATAGCCATCCTGAGGATTTGATTTATTCAAGATTGGTGGTACTACAGATGAATATGACTGAGTTTGTAAGAAGCTTATATTAAATTCAAGGTTTTCTTTGCTTTTTTTTTTTTTTTTTGAAGTTTATGGGAATGCAGTTTTTGTTTAAAAGATGTTTGAATCTCAAATAGCCTCTGGATAATTTTAGTTTGTCTATGTTCTATTTATACCTCTCAGCACAGACATATTTTCCATGATCGTATCTAAGAAGGTCTTGAACATTTGGAAATACTGTTGACATAAGGCAGAATAAGCAAGAACAAAATGCACAATTTAATGTCATGATTTTATTGCAGTAGTGTGCATACAAGAGTACAGCTTAGATTACTATCATAGCTAATAAATTGTAATGCTGATAAGAAAAAATATGAGAAAAGAATGCTTCATAAATTAGCAGCTTGCAACTGGCAATGTGACAAGCACATTTGATTTCACTAAGTTTCATAGTAATCAAAGGCTCTCAGTACTCCCAGAAGATACTCTGAACCCCACAGCATCTGATCCTAAGCCAGAAACATTGTAAGTTAAGAAACTGTCATAAAGCAGGGCTGGGTCTACTGCTGCACAGTATCTTCCATAAGCCTTCCATGAATTACTTGTTAAAACTCAGTGAGGCCTCCTCAGGGAAGATTTTTCTGTTCCTGTTCTGAGTCAGATATAGTGCAATCTCACTGTTATAAAGTAGCTTCAAATGTATCTTGCCTACACAGCTCCATGTCACTTGGTTTTGTCTTTCCTCTTCTTTAAACCTGAATAGAAATTGAAGTATATTTCATTCAAAATCAGGAAAGTATGAAAGAGCACCTGTTTTTCAAAGGTGCTTTTTCAAGGGCTAGTTTGTTCTTATAATATGGGTTCTCTCAAGTAGAGATGCAGGGGAAAGAACAAGAATGTTTTGTGGATATTATAACATTTTTGTGTTCTTTGGTTTTAAGTACAACTGTCTTTATTTGAGGTAACTGAAGATTATTGGCCAAATTGTTTCAAATTGGTTTTGATTACGTATGCTCTAATCTTTAGATGAACAGATACTCAGAACTGCCTTTTCCTTTTCCCATGTGCACAATGTGATCATGATTTTCTATTTTTATTATTACTTAGTGAACATAATAAAAGAAGATGGCTTCAATTTTAACCATTTTAAAAGTAAACAAATATGTTGAGCTTTTTAAAAATAACAAATACATTGACATTTTTGGATTTCTTCCTAAGTTTCAGTACTTTGCCATTTATATTCAATTTTTAGGCAATCAGCCTCAATTTTGGCATAGTAATTTATTAGAGAATGTGGTTTCCTTTGAGAAAAATCAAAAGTGATGATACCGGCAGGCTCAATATGAGAATATTATGCAAATGCTGTTACTTTGCTGTATGAGTGTTTAAAGGGAGGGAAAAGAAACACGCTGCTGAAAAAAAAAAAAAAAGTAATGCTTTAGTAGGTAACGTGCAAGCAGTACAAACCTTACTTTTCACATTCTTCTTGAGAATCTTAGATTTTTAATACATATAAAACTATATGATTCTCGAATTTGCAAGTTTTTTTAATAATAGAACTATACACACTAAGTTAAATGATTGAATATAATTTTGCAAGATTAATTCCAGCATATGCTTCACTAGATATCTTTTTGTATTTTTCTGCTTTTAAGAGTATTGTCATAATCTGTTGCTATTTTTTCAGCTAAATCGCAATAACAAAAGCCTTTATCTGTTAGCAGTTTTCATAAGACAAAAATTTCTGATATTAATAATCTGATAATAAATATTATAGATGCTGCTACTACCAGTGGTGGATTTGATCTAAGGCTAAATACAGGACAATGAGGAATGCCCTTTATTCTTCATTCAGAAGGCGTGCACAGTGTTTTTATTTGGCCCAAACTCCCAAATAACTCTCCTCAAATGTTATTATTTTGCTTAAAAAAGAAAATACAAAGCACTGAAGTTAATATATTCTGAACTGTCAAGGATAGTAGACAAATTACTGCACAGACTTGCTAATGATATATTCAAGGAGGGGAAAAGACTAGTGGTGGTCTCAAGCCAACACTAGATAATAATAGTTCACAGTGTATAGCTCTTTACATTTTCAAAGCTCTGTATGGTCATATGAGAAATATCAGAAAAATGTGAAAAGAATAAATCACTCTCAGACTAAAAGCATTCTGTGTGCTTCTACAATTAAAAGAATCTAGGAGAAAACCTGAATGCAGATTTTGGAGAATACATGCATGTGGGGGGGACGCCTTGTTCACTTGAAGGCAATGTTAAATATTTTTCAAGATTTGAAATCACTTTTTGACAGATCTGTTATGATTAATTAATTACTTTCATTTGCTTTAAGTTGTATACTTGAAGATGAATACTGCATGATAACAAGGCTAGAGTGTGTGAGGAAGACCTTTGGTAGTCTATACAGCGTGCTGCCTCATTACGGAGCTAGCTATCTGCAGGAAGCATGACATTGAAAGGTACCACACATCCCATAACACCCTCCCTTAACTGTGATGATTGTAGCTTCTTCCTAAAAGTGATGATTAGCAAGGAGAAAAGCAAAACTGAATGCTGTATGAATATTTCATGTAAATGTAAGCAGGCACTTACTGGACGTGGACCTTGATTGATGCTAGAGTGCCTCTAAATGCCTTGACGTTGAAGGGTTTAGGCTCCCCTTTCCACAATGACTGCTTCAAGGGCTGCAGTTATTAGTGGAATATAGCTGTATTCAGCTGAAGAGCTCTTTATTACTGGCTGATATTAAACAAGAGCAGAGGCCTTAGATTTAAGTGAATCTAGATAAAAGAGTTAGTAAATATCTAAATGAGGTAAGATAGTTAAGGTTTCTTCTTCTGCTTTCTCCTTCTTTAGCTCAATTGCTTGCATCACTCTTAAACTCCTTCATATGCTGAAGTGAATCAGCAACATGCAAGAGAAATCAGCCATAAATTGTTTTAAAATGCCTCTATTCAACAAAGAAGTGAATGGAAATGTCTAAACAATTTCTTACAAGGAGGCAAGTGTTTTTAAAAGGTGCTAAAATTAATATAATTATTCAGATTAAAAAAGCTTGAATTTTAATATCTTTCCAAATAAGCATTTCACACTGCCATTAAAACACTGATCAAAGAGAAAAATACCTACTTTCTCAAAGATTGATTTCTTTTTTGCTTTTGTAGGGACACAAATATTTCTATGTATGTGCTATGTAAGAACCTGATTCTGTCATACTTTTGAATTGACCTCTTGAAAAGAGAGTGGCCTTTAATGCAAAGCTTTAAATGGAATAGTAATGCATGCAAGTAACTTAGAAGCTCAAATCAGTGTTCTAACGGAATTGTCTTTCAAAATCAGTCAAATGAAGGAAAGATATTTTGAAAGTTGACACTGATATGTTTCATAGTAAGAATGAGATGATGGTCATAATAGGTGTTTTCCACGTCTTAACAGACAAATCACTCTTTGAACAAAGCTCCATGGCTACCATGCACTCTCATCAGGATTACAGACTGCACTTTCCAAATACTTATTGTTTAAGCATGATATAATAAAATGTCATATTTTGAGCTCTTCTGTATTTAGGCAGAAATTTTAATTGATATGATGGTGAAAGAAGTGGAATGATGCCTCACCATAAGTTGAAGAAAGCAGAATATACCCAACATGCAAAGTGTTGTTGACGTTTTATACCTACTGAAATATTTTGCCCTTTCAACAAGAATCCTACAGAAATAAGATTTCATATAAAGCATTAGCTTTCATTAATTGCAAAGCTCACAATAAAATACTGAGAGTGAAAATACAAAATAAGCAGAATTATACTTCCTATAGGAGTAAAAGGCTACAATTAGTGTGAGCCATCTCTTCTCTATTCTAGGCACTTGTAATTAATTTTGTGGTGGTACTCCCTATGTCTCTGAAGGAGGAGTAGGAGCTGCATGCCCATATGGCTTTCTCCTCTGTGCTGCCAGGCTTCTAAAATTTTAGGTATCAAAAAAGCAATTATAGCTATCATTTCATTTTATATCGCATACTTCAAACCCAGTACACTATAAATAAGAGGACTATAGGACCACCTTTTCATTACTCACGCAGGTTCTTTCAGATGCATAGAGGACTGAATCAACCCTTCCTAAGCATGCATGTAGGTATGTGCTCTTAAAGCTCTATTCTTCTTCAGGGTTTCCATAAGATAATTCCTCAAGTGGTGTGAGCCAAGAATTGGCTTGAATGTTTCTCATATATTTTTTCAGCAAATTATTAGCTATACCATCATTACAGCACATCATCTTATTTGCTCAGGACTCAAACATTTTCACTTTACCTGTCTTTTGCCAACAGATGTCCACTAGCTGAAAATAAAACACAATTTAAAATATATTTTAATATCTGTTTTTCTTGCAGCACTGTAAAAAATAAAGGAAAAGTGAAATAGTGAGGGTTTCTTGTAAAGGAGCATGTTGCACCTTGGCTGTTTATAGGATAATAGGCTACCTGTAAATGGAGATTTTTAGCCACCTTCAGCACATAAATGGCATCTATTTCTCATTCTTTTAAAATAAAGGCCCCAGATTAATTTCTTGTTAAAGTCAGCAGGACTTTTATCTATTGCATGCAGCACCAACTGACTTGAGCCAAATATATTTTCCAATTTCCTACATATTTGGTTTTTACTTTAGGAGTTTATTTATTGCATAAATCATAATGTGAAGAAAAGCAAATGGTAGCTCTAAGGGAAAATTGTAGGAGCTACTGCTTGATAGCCGCTGCATCATGATTTCATTTTTTCCAGTACTACATTAAAATTGCTGCTGTGTGCTACCTTAATAAGGTTCTGATCACTTTCCAGCAGTGAATAGTCCTTATGTACTTGCTCACAACTGTAATTTGTTTTGTGTGTTACTGAGTTGATCATCAAATTCAGGAACACAGAAGTCCATAAACACCCTTATGCCCATGTAAAAATATCATATGATGCTAAGTGAAGTTTGTATAAGTAAGAGCATGGAGTAAACTAGCAGAGGAAACTAGCAGAGGAGAAGTGAACCTAGGTAATGTTACAGTTCTGCTTGTTTCTAAAGCAGAGTAATCTGCTAGTATTATGCATTAGAAAGGACAGGGAAGACAAGATAAGGAATGCAAAGCTGCATAGGACTTGAAAAAAGACAAGTTAATGAATACTGGATGTTTTTGTTATTAAAAATAAACGCAGATTTAATCTTCATATCTCATAGTCAGTCATACATCTGACTTTAATAACTGTAAAATTGGACTTACATATTTGTGAGCTAAAACTAATGCTCCTATTGCCTAGAGATGCAGCCTCTCGTGTGTCTCTTGAGTAGAAGAGTGAAGTCATTCTACTACCTGCTGGAACTGCAGTAGATGGTTATTCGGGCAAGGGCAGTAGAATTTTGATGCCACAGTTAGATATTTATGAAAAGAGATGCATTGAATTTTATCCGAGTAGATCAATTTTCAGGACAGAGTTACTAACAGTGTATTCATAGGCTGGGTACAAAACCAATTTTATCTGCTTCAGTGGTGTGTGAACTGTATAAGGAAAGACATCTCTTTACTCTCTGATAGCTTATCTTCCCTGGTGACCATTTATGTGTACTCTTGTAAATATACATATTTTACAGGAAAAGCTCTTTAAACTACCCTTTGAGATGACCTTGAAATAGGAGCATTTTAATCTTCCAGGAAATTAGCAGCAATGTCTGTTTAGGTAGTGATTGGTAGAGTGGGAAATGCCACTCAAAGCAGAAGTAATAATCAGTGCAGCAAGCTATTTAATAGTACAGGTCTATTACAAAGTAAGGTTTTTACGAGGAAATATTCAAAAAAGAAAAATATACCCACTCTTCTAGCCCTGAAAATTTTCCTCAGAACTGGGAGATTTTTGGAAAAGAATTGTTTGGCAAAGTTGAGCTACTGTTTAAAAATATTTAAAGTAAACTGTAGGAAAAATAACATAACCACTATGGATTTTGTCCTGCTGGGCACACCAATAGTGAATAAACTTAGTTGATATCAATAGAGAAAATAATGACACTTTTCCAAGTGTTACACTGAAAGCATAAAAGTTTTTAACCAGGCAATATAAGAAATTCCTTATTATATCTTAATGTGCAGTTTATTACTTTTATTTCATTTCCCTTCTTTCTACTTTGTTTTCCCACTTTTTCACCAATCCAAGCTCCTTACAGATGCATCCTTCCAATTAAAATTTTAGATCCATGCACTGTGAATATATATGTGGAGTGAACACTGATATCAGCTCACTTATATCCACTTTTCTCATCTATACACAAATTTAATTATTCTCCTTTTATCAATACATATCCCTGCCCATGGCAGGGGGAATGGAGCTGAATGACCTTAAGGTCTTTTCCAACCCTAACTATTCTTTGATTCTATAAACAGGCTTATAACTCCATGCCCAATCCCTCACACAGATGCATTCACTACAAAAATACCCTTCTCTATAAATGTCTTCAGGCATATGCACTTTTGTCCCTAACAAATGCATGCTTTCCATGTGCACGTGCATATTTCACAGAGCACACTTCCATGTGTTCCTCGCCAGCTCACATCAAATGCCTCTATTTGCTTCTTCTCATGCTGTCTCTTCAAAGATGCCTATATAAAAATTCTCTCCTTGCATCATGCCTATAGCCTGTACTATTTATAGATATATTCATTTTCTATACATTCGCACACACAGCCCCTGCGTGCTCATGCAATCTTGTGTAATAGCAGCATGATTAACCATGAACTGATGGTAAAATTTTCTACATAAAACTTTGAAACACGCCTCTATAATGATTCACGGTGTTCCCTTTCAACTTTGCTGAGTGTCAGAATAATGCAAAAAGAGCGTTGCAAATCCTCAGAAAAAAACCTAACAGAGAAGGTGCCACAGCCGTAACTCACCTGTTGCTCTTCTGAATTTTGTACATTGAGACTTACTGTCTATTATAATCATAATTGATATTTTAAAAAATATGAGGAATCAAAGACAGGTATCAATTCTGGATACCAGTATATGAAGTGACTCTGGGCCAGACTCCCAGAGAGGAACATAGAAATATTACTTGGAGATGCTGAGGAGGCAAAAGCACAGCTGGAGTTCGAACTGCCCAGGAATTAAGAGAGAAAGATGCTAGGAATAACAAGAGAGGCATAAGTATGTGAGCAGCAAGCAGAAGTACAAGGTGCAGGCACACTGCTTACTAGGTTAGTACAAGCTGATGGGTTAATTAAATATGATATGGAAAAAGCTGAAATGCTAAATATTTTCTGTGCCTTGGTGTTCATGGATAAATTTAGCTCCTAAGTTTCAGTGTTAAGGAGCAACAATAAAGCAAACTAGAAAGCAAACAACAAACCAGTGAGTGAAGAAGAGAGTCAGGAGTTATCTGTACATTCTGGATATGTGCAAGGTTCCATAAGGTCCTCTGAGAGTGCTGAGAGAGTTGACTGACAGTACTGCAAAGTAACTTGAATGACCAAGTCCTAAATGACTGGAAAAGCACATATATACTCATTTCTCAAAGAGAAGATCCGGGAAACAGCAGACCAATCAGCCTCAAGTCAGTCCCTGGACACATTATGAAATATGTCCTCATCAAAGCTGTTGCCATGAACATGAAAGACAAGCTGATTTGAAAGAACCAACATGAATTTACCAGCGATGCATGCTTGACCAACTGATTGCTGATGAGGACGGAGCAGTGGTTTTCATCTGACTTCATTTTAGCAACACTTTTGACACAGTCTCTCATATTTCATTCAGGAAGTTACACTATGAAATTGATCCTACTCTACAAGGAACATGTTTACCAGACAAGAGGGTAGTACCGACCATTTAAGAAAGGATATCAGTAAACATCCATGAGTTTGTCTCACATATGCTTTCTCTGACATCTTTGTTGTGATTTAAGCCACAACAATCTTACACGTACCTAAATAATTTGATACATTTTTCTAAATTTTTTTTTTTTTTAGAATTAAAATTTGTGTATTTTTCATGTAATTCATTAATATAGGTACTACAAAAATTAATAGTGAAAAAGAGGTTGGGGAAGAATAGTAGGTATGTTTTTATCAAAAATATTTTATCAGAATGTTTTTAGTAAAAGAGCTAGTTATTATTCAGCTAAAAATATTTTTATTTTGGAAGAAAAATATTGAGGTGGCTAAAGTAGAGATTATGGAAATCCATCATATTTAATTATAATTTTTTGGGGTAAGCTTCCTCTGTCCAATATGTGGGAATAAGATGCAACAACTCCATAACAACCAATAATCCAGTAACATGAAAATTAAGGGTCTCAGGTGAAAGTTCCTGTGCCAAATCAGTCAGAACAAGGGCTTTAACTTCTATGTGTACATCAATAACGTTGACAATTGTTTAACTGAGAAATAATAGGATTCTGTTTCAACTGTGCATAATTTCACATGAAATGTAATGATAGCCCTTTCCCAAAGACTAGGCAAAAAGCAATCCTATTGTGAAATAAGACACAAAGGGAAAAAGAGTTTAAGCTGTGATGTTTGTGCTGCACTGACTCTTTTTCAATTACAAATATTCATTTCTACTGATGCGTCTTCTCTCCACAATACTCATTAAAATCTTCTTACTCTTTTTTAATTGACATCACTGTTTCTCCAACTTCTGAAGCAAAATCCTCACTGCGATGAAAAATCACATTGACCTTCAATGAAGAAGGGATTTCAGTTCCATCAGGCCAAATAATTTAAACTTGGACTCTGTAAGCTTTCAGGAATGTTTTGATGCTGATCTCAGACTATGCTTATATTGCATAAAGTGAAAGCAGAATTTGGATCAGTCAGCCTTAATTAAAACTATTGAAGACTAAACATCGGAGCTACATTTAAACAAAGGCTGAGTCACTCTAGATGTACCAAAATGAATGAGAGTATATTACTGCTAAAATTAAATTGTGAAATATTTTATGCTTACAATAATTAAGAAAGCCCATACTTATAAGGTCTAAGTCCTCCATGAAATAAAAAAATATATTAAATTTATATTGCTATAATAAACCATAGTTTTAAAATATAACAAAAATACTGCTTTTTTTGCCATCTCAGTTTTCAGATGCAGTCACTGATATTCAGGTATAGAGGCAGAACAGGTTTTGTTCATTAACTGTTGCATGGCTTATCATAGGCTAACTGTCATTGCTGTGTTATTTGGGAATTTGTTTTTAATCCAGCAGCACCATATTGCTAATGATTGAAACATCTACCCATGGCATCTTTTCTAACAGCAGAGAAATGCCATGGAATTGATTTTAATTAGCCTTTGGGAAGAAAATAAAAATTATGTAGAATTCAAAATCCATTGTTCAACTCATACCAGCCAAGCTGTTTAAGAGGTTTATACAGCTAACTGGACATTAGGGACTCATGTCTGTGTTCAGAAATGTACTAACCGTTTAACAGAAAAATGTAGAGATATATATTCACTCATAGGGGAACTATCTAGTTAGTGATTTAATTCTGATTATAATTGTAAGCAAGAAGCAGAGACAAAAACAGAGGCCAAATTCTTACCTCCAGAGCAAAGTTCAAAAGGACTATAGAGATTTTTTTAAAGATGAAGAATATGCATCTACATCATTGATAAATATGCACCAATGCATGTGAGCATTTTACTAAAATATATCTGTAATGTCCTTAAAAATGAGGCCCATTCTCTGCTGAAAATACAAGTCACAAACCAAGTTGTTGACTGCTGTACCACACCAGATCCTAGGAAACCCAAGCCAGATACTTCCATGTATTTTATTTTTTCTTGGTAGCAATCTATAAAGACTACAAAAATGCTTTTTCTTTGGGTGGCATGCATTTTTAGGCACTAAAATGTCTACATTGCAAGCTGAACAGGCTTTGACTTTCCTTGCTGATCTACAGGTGTTTGAATAATCTGACCACACAGAGTACAACATAAAGAATTCTGACATAAACATCTGAGTTTGCAAAATTTTAGGTTTCTGAGTACAGATTAAAAAAAAATCCCTGAAATTTAATTTTGAAGATACAGTAAATTTCAAGTGATGAAATGAAGAAAATATTCTAAATTGCAATAGCAGCACCAGTTCACTACAGGTTTTTTTTTTTCATTAAAATATCATTGTTTTGTAGGACAACACTGAAGCACTTGTTAAATTTATTGCGGTTATGTTTAAGCACTTATTTACACTTCTGATGGTTGAGAAACTCTGGTTTCACTTTTTTTGGCATACTCTCCAAAGGGGTCTTGCTGGAACTATGTTAAAGACTTGCTTTGGATAACCAAGACTGAGTTAAAGATTTATTATTTTTATTAGCAGTAGTTCATGATAATCAAATGCAGGAATTCTGGTTTGTGACATGGTGAGAATATTTTTAGAATTTTTATTTTTTTTTAAAAAAGCATTAAAGACTACACAAGGACAGAAGTCAAGTAAGAAATAGTGGCCCAGCTAGAAGTTAAAATCACCACCTGGTACACTGAAGACCAACTCTTTTAATACTACTTTTCTAATGGTAGGTGCTTCTGATTTGAAAAGGCAAGGCCATGATGGGATGAAGAAAGCAGTTTTGGTTTTGATGAATCATCTTTTGCAATTCTCCCAACCTACTCTAGTCACTAGGCTGATGTCTCTAATCATTAGGTCAGCAGGGAAAATATTTCTGTCTTTTTAAACCTTGCTGGAAGGGATTTCTAGAAGTCACCTGGTCTAACCTGCTGCTGAGTATTAGCTACCTTCATAGTTAAATGAGATTGTTCAGGGCCTTTTGGGCTCAGGTTTTGAGCATCCCCAAGGATGGGCGAATAGGGGTTGATAGACCTCTCTATGCATCCTATACAACCTATATTCTAGTGTTTAATTTCTGCCTTTGGGGAATTGCTATTTTTTTTTTCTACTTGATGCCCAATCTGTATTCCTCTTGCGGCTGCTTCCAATTGTTGCAATCTGTCTTTCCATGTATAGCTCTGAGAGGAGTTTTGCTTCCTCTTCATATTCCCACGTTAGGTACAAATGACTGCAAACAGAACCCCATCAGCTTTCTCACCTGCAAGCTGAACAAACAAAATTCCATCAGCTTTCATGTATACCTATACAAATCATATTGTGTGTATATATCATGTACTCCAGTCTCATACCTGTCTTGGTGACTTTCTGATGGACTTTCTCTTGCTTCTTATGGGGTCAAAACAGGACACAGCACTGTAGCTGCAGCCTCATGAGTTCCAGGCTGAAGGGAATTATAATTTCCTTTGGCCTGCTACCTTCTTGTCAGTGAAAATTTGTTAGTGGCTAGTACTATCACCTCTAAGGCACGCCCTTGTCCAGTGTCCAGGCTAATATCTAATGTCTGCCTGAGGCCCCAAACTGCAGACCTGCTGCGTTGTCAGTCAGTCCACAGCTTCTACTGTTGGATGGAATTATTCCATTGGAGGAGGGATTTTGCATTCGTCTTTCTCTTCTTTGTATGAGTGTAAAAGGCTTCACTGAGGACTTCCTCCTTAACATTCTCCATCTTTTTTTTAAGCAGTCCTAGAATATCTTTGAATTAAGATAGCATCATCATGGAGCCATATGGACTTAGCATCTAAAAATATTCAGAGCCACTATATCTCTCCTTCTACAAACTTTGACATAAATAATATTTCTATCTTTTTGATATTTTATCTTATAAAGCTTTGAAAAGAATATAATAGAACCAATATCTGATTTTACATCTGTTCAATTTTTTTTTGTTATTTTTGTAGTTAAAACTGCCCTCTTACAAAAGCATTCAATGCAATATTCCAATCAAGGGTAGCCCTTTTAAACATAACACAGGCAGCTGCTCTCTTAAAACACTAGTTTTAAAACCATCTGCTATCAGTGACATCTGCCTGTGTTCCAACTGGTAAATGCTCTTCCTTTTTTTCTTGGAATGATGCTGATTTCTCTCACCTATTTCAGAAATATCATGCAAGCTTGGAAATATTAAAAGAGTTTCCCATACATTTCTATGGCAAGCACACAGAAACCCGTGGATAATGTCACTGTTTGACAGCTGGCTTTGCGTATTTACATATATATGGATGGATGGCTTTTCTTTTCAGTGTTAATTTGAAAAGGAATTCAGAGGACTGACACACAAAACTTTGGTACTAGTTTAATTTAAATCTTTGAAGCAAAATAAAATAGCAATCCACCAACACAGTTTTCTTAGACAGATTTTTCCTTAGAGCAAAAATGACCATCTTGGTCATAGTTCAATCTATGCAGTGTCTTTGAAAACAACCTTGCTACATAGATGGAATTGAGACATACTTTGGACAAAAAGCTTCTTCTGAAAACAGTTAGTGAGCTACTTTGTCAGTGTTGCACTGCACTGAAATGTAGGGTAAAAAAAAATTCTATAATGACTTCTATCAGTATGACCTCTCAAAGTTTGCTGAATCATTTTAGGACAAAAATGTTAGCATAAAAAGGCACAGAAATCACTGAAAGGAGGAAGGGAAGAAATTTTCTCAAATATTGTAGATCAAAGCATATCCACTATCAGCTTATGAATGAAAAAATATTTTGAAAAGGGAAAAAAATATAAAAAGAAGGGAAAAAAATAAAAAGTCAAAAATGGTATCTTTATTTTGATTGCACTAATGATCATGGTCCAAAACCATTTGTGTCATATATGATGAGCACCTGCTATTGAAGCATTTTCCCTTATAAAACATCTGACAAATTAAGCTGTGCAAGTCATGAATACTTCACACAGCAAACTTCATCAAAAGCCATGATGTCAAAATATGTCTAAGCTGCTTGTGAAAACCATTGGGAAGGTTATTTACTGGCCTACCTCATATTTCAAAACTCAATTTTTCAACTTGCTATACTTTAAAAAAAACTTCTGAAGTACTTTCTTCAGTTTATTTGCAAATCGAAGTTAAAAGCCAATGTATTCTGTCCTTTTTTTCCGAGTGTCTTGCCTCACATTGCAGTTAGAGGCAAGTGGAGGTACAAACATTTTCAAAACCAAACTATTTCTGCCCAAATTTAGATCTTAAAAGGATCCTTAAGTATTTTGTACTATATAAAAAATTAAAACTTCTACTTTCTTGACCTGACAAAGGTAAATTACGATCAAGTCCAGAAAAGAAGTCATAGTGGGAAAGAGGAAAGACCCCTGGATGTTAGAAATATTAATGGCCTTTACTGTAATGCAGCATGAAGAAACTTAATTCCAGAGAGCTTTCCACAATTGTTTTAATATATCTTTTTTTTATTATAGCATAATACCTGGCTTGACAACAGAAATGTCAACACTTTGGACTCTATTCTTCACATCATCATGCTCTATTAACGCTGGTTTTCTGTGGGATTTGCCCTGTTGAAGGAATCACCAAGGAGTAAGGTCTATGGTTGTCTTCTCACTAAATTCCTCTTTTCAGTGATACAAAAATGACTAAGTACTTTTGGTGCTGCTGCAAGACAGAAAGTTTAAACAGTTAAAACCTCAGGTTAGCGTGATAGGAAGTTTGCAAAAAGAACCACAAAAATTTCAGGTGTTTGAAAAAAAGTAAAAACACATAAGGAATAAGTGCATGAGGGCAGGTCTTCCTGCTGTCATCTTGTTTGAGGGGTTTTACACTACATGCAATTGTACATTGTGAAATTACTCTCACACACATTTGTATCACCTGCATTTCCTATGTCACTAGCATGAGCATTGTTCTGTCAGTTCTTTCCAACAAAACATGCAGCCACGTTTTGCAAGTGTTCTTACCTATGCAGTGGCATAGGGTCATAGTAAAAGAATAAGACAAGAGCCCTTAGAAGATCACTTCTGAGGCCCACTGCCTTGTGGATTCCCATGCAGCTGCTCTGTCTTTACATTACACAGTTACATACCTTACTGCATGCGCTCTAAGGCTTATAAGGATACCTGCTATGGCACTACCAAGTACTATTTGGATATCAGCAAAGTGAGGGCTAAGGTTGGGTTAGGCACTGTATGTGTTGGACTTGAAAAGCTAGAAAGAGACTATTTTTGCTGGTAAGTTGAAAGTGTCTCCCCTTTTGTCATGCCTTGCACCTCCAGCATTTAGACTGGCTTCTCAAGCTGAGAACTTAATTTGCTCCACAGTGCACATAGTCTGTGGGGAAAAAAAATCACAGTAGAAGTCAAATTAGGAGGGGCCTATTATCAGTGTAGAATTGTTTTATAAAATGACCTCTCCAGTGCTGAGCAAATATTGGTTTTGGAAAATGAAGTGGTTTGGAAAATGTTGTTATTTGACTGAATCATATGGCACCATGTTTGGACAGAGGCTCTTGTGCTGCCTTCAATAATTATTTATGAATGTGTGAAAGAATGGGAAATGCAGATGTGAACCTGTGGGGTAAAACCTGCATGTAGACAGCTAATATATGAAGATGATTTTCTTCAGTTTTCTAGTACATGGCCATGGGAGTAGCCTACTTGAAAGTTATTCCCTTTCCATTTAAATCCTTTTAATTTTCCATCTTTCAAAATATTCCTTCTCCTTAGAAATTTTTTCTGCTAGAAACCAGGATGTATTAGCTACATGGGGGCTTTAAAGATGAATTTTTAGTCACTTAATTTCCCCTACAACTAGTGGCAATATTCTCTTTCTTACATCAGTTTTATACTGGAAAAATGCTAAGCAACAGTCAATAAAGTGTTTCCTGTTTTGTACAAGTAAGAAGCAAATTGGACCAGCTATTTAGATGCTAAGATGCATCTTAAGGAAAATATATTGGGATAAATGGAGAGGTTTTTAATAAGAGGGGGTGCACTTAATAGAAAGAGCATAAGAGACCCTGACTGTGGCTAATGTGCATAAAAAATTCAGCCTGTCAGATCCTCACTTTTCTAATTCAGTAATCTAAATAATTTATTTGACATTTTAGCTCAAGATGACCTTTCTTGGGAAAAAATTACTGTTTTAAACTTTTAGCAAGTACAACCACTGCAGAGGATTGCTGTTGAAGTCCGCATTTTCCCAAACGAGTAAAGGTTAATCTTGTACAGCTCAAACAAATTTCTGATCTTTTTAAACAAGATCACAAAAAGTCATTTAATTTTTTTAATATAATTTCAATTATATTGCAATATTTGTGTTAAATGAGCTTCCTCCCCACCTCCTCTTTTATTTCTGTTGCTCAGAAACAATTTCCCATGTGTTCAGAGGGATTTAGGCGAAGAACTTGTTTTACATGAGTAAAGGTACCATTCTACCAAATGTTATTTATAAGGAAAGTTCTATAAATCATGTGAAAATACATGGTAGTTTAATAGGTGAGTAGGTTAAAACAGCCACTAGTGATAGCAAGAAAATGACTGTCCAGAGGTTCACAGTTCCCAGGTCGGTCACTTGAATCAAGTAATCAGACTCACAGCTATGCCAAAAAAATGATCATGTCTGTCCCTGGATTCCCTTCTTCTAGCTAAACAATCCCATATTTTGCAGAGGGCATTTCAGTGGTTCTACTAAAGGACATTTAGTGTAATTTTACTTTGCTATTTCTGATAATTTATCTAACTTTCCGACAGGTCACTAAAAATATCTTTCAATGTAAGGATTAATATACCCCCAATTGTACATAATAAAGGCTATAATTCTCTCAGGGTATTCAGGTGACTTTATAGGGGCACATTATTTATTATTGAAAATGTGAATTTGCTAGAATGGCTGAAATATCACAAAGGCTTCAGTCTGTGCCAAAAGCTGCAGTACAGCTGCCAGCTGTGAGAGGACCTAGATAATGAACTATCAAAGAAATAGATGACCAGCTATACTTAAGCCACCCACGAGATAAAAATTCAGTCTACTGTTGTCTTCAAATTGGATATTTTTCCCCATGTTATTTTTTCCCAGTAATTTGCATAATTTGTGTGGTTCCAGGTCGTCTTATTCCTAGTATTGGTATGCCACTGGAAGAACTTCAGTGTAGTCATTGCAAATCAGGGTAAGTTTGATGTCAGAGAAGCAGTGCATGCAGCTCTGCTGTGATATTGTCTCTTCATGCCTCTACTGATATCAGTTAGTGCTTCTTTTCTGACATAACTATGGGGTTTTGATCTGATCCGCCTGCACATACCAGTCAAAAAGTGCTGCAAAAATAGGGAGCTAAATGATCAGTGAGGCTTATGCTCCTAAATCATTTTGACAGTTTTAAAATTCAACGTTAAGTGTAATCAGCCTCTTGAAGGCTTTCAGTATTATTAACTCTTAATTAACAGTGGCTGAATTATCTACCTAGAAGATGGTGCTAGAATTGCCAACACAAATTAGTTTGCAGGATTTTATTAGATCAGGTGTGATATTATGTAGAAAACTCTATTATTTCCAGGGGCAGCTTGTCACTAGAAGTGATATTGCTGTTCTTGTACCACACGAGGTTAAAGCTAGTGAGCTCTTCTCCCCTTAGAACCACACTAAAGTGTGGAAATCCTGCCTGCCTTGCTGTGCCCCACAGTCCAATAACTGGAAAAACTGAGCAAAATCACTCCAACACAGTACAGGGTGAGTTTGTAAAAGCTTTAGCTTACCCATTAACAATCAGAAAGTTGCACATGCATATGTTGCAGTTGCTCCCTTAACCAGTAAAATGGAGACTGGACTCGTCAGAATTACCCGTATTTATGCCCACTGCCTACTTTAATTTAAGGCATTCAAGTTTGCAGATGATGACCTAGACTTACCGGATAGGCAGCATTTTATGCATTGCTTGTATTTTTCTTTCTGACATGCTTTTTGTAGCTCTCAGGTTTCCCAAGCAGATGATCAGAGAGCATAACCTTGTGCAGTGAAACACTACGGGGCTGTAGTTTGTGCAATTAATGAAGTGGTATACTTCATTATTCGTGAGATGCAGATGGTTTTCACTTTATGCAAAAATGTAAAGTGTCATGGCAAAATAGGAGTAGTAAAGCTTACAATGGTATTGGACAACGATCACTGTTAAACTTCTCTAGTAGAGAAAATCTTCTGTTTCATGCTTCTTTATTGTACAACTACCAGAAGCAAAGATGCTACAAAATACTGCTTTTGGTACCTCAATTTTTATTATTCAATCTGAAAACTGTTAAAAAAGGGTTTTGAATAAATAAAATTGGACTACGAGGATTAAATTGAGAATTCAAAACTGGACACGTTGAAGATGTGAACTATTGCTAACAGGAAAAAATGCTTTCAGCACTGTATTGGGTAAAGCTAACAAAAGGGAATTGTGAGCAATAAGCTGCATATACTGCCATATGAATTTTATTGCTGTTTGTCATGATTGCAGAGTTAGTGGCTCTAAGAGAAAGCCCTGGCTTACCAACATCAGGGTGAAGGGAATCTTGCTCCCTTGCCAAAAATGGCCTGAAGGTAACGTCATTGGTTAGTTGTTACTAGTCCTGGTTACTTGTCTTGTTAACCTTGTACTAGTTCTGCATTTTCATTTCTACTTGTACTATAAAGAAGTATGAGCTATCTTAGATGAGAAACAGAGCTTGTAGAGAGACATTTCTTAAACCAGTTGATAGTATTAAATTATATTGGCAGTCTCATTAAGATTTAGAGTTGTGTCCATAACTGTGCAGAGCTTTTGACAAGGCTTATCTTTGAAGTTATTTGTTCTTTACTTTTAATTTTAGAAATGTGGTTTTGACTCATGATTGAAGTATGAAGCAAATCTAGCTCTTTTTTCAGAGACTACCTTGAGAAGAGAGGGAATACTCAATTTTTCTCCAAGCTCTGACAGGCATTTTTGTTATGTAAAATGTTGTCCTGTAGCCTATAGGCTGACAACTGCCAGATCTTAATGACTTCTATGGAACTCGAGTCTGGATTTGAATTAGTAACCTGAAGATGAAAAGTTTGTTCCTCCCATTAATTGTTCTCTGTAACATCTAGATTCTCTGTGTTGTAAACCTGTTGCTGTTGCATACAGTAGTGAGGCTCTGGGAATGTCATCATGGTGAAATGGTTTAAACTTTCTTCCTTGTTTTTGTCCTCATTGTGTAAATTACATGTCTCAAAACTGTCTATCTATCAGTTATAAGTTTGGCTGGTGCTCACACAACTTTTTTTTAAATACGTTTCTAATCATTTTTTTACAAATTTATTTTCTCTACCCTTATTTATTTCCTATGCATCTGTGATGTCCGTGAGTTAAGTAACAATGTCTTAGGGTTTTGGTAGTGATGTAGCAAATGGTGATGTTTGTTCTAAAGTTATTTAATAGATAACTCAGGAGTCTTCACTGAGAAATATTGGGAGAAAAAAAAAAACTGAGGACTGGTCTGCTGTGCTTTTGGATGCTGATGCTGAAAGGCAATTTTTGGCATTCCTATCTGCAATTCATTTAGCTGTGCAAATTGTATTGAGGAAAGATGGCATAATTTCCCATGTATATTTAAAATATGAAATGAAAATACAGAATTCTTACCTGACCAAGAATTTGTTCCCATGCAATGTTAGTCCCCTTTCCCTTTCTTGAAGCGGTTAATAAGAAATGCTGATAAAGCCATTTATCAATCCAACTGAGTAAGACGAAAATATTATCAGGTGGTATGTGACCTCATGAGAAGGAAGCTAGCAAGTCTTTTTCTTCTTAAACTTTGCCTGTGCTTTCAGGAGATCAGAACAAATGAAATTTGGAGGAATTTGTCTCACCTATTGAACTCCTGATGTGAATGCAGTTTTCTCCTTTGGGTTTACCTGCACAGCAGAGCTGGATACAGTCCTGATTATAACAGAGGCACCATTTCTGAACGTCCATGAAAATCTTTATTGTTCCTTAGGTGTAGGGCAGGATATGACCTTACATTTGAGGGCAGTATAGCACTCGAAGGTCTGACATGAAGAACAGTAGAATTAGCACAATAGATTGCTATCTGCTGCTCTCCAGTTCATTTGGTTAAGGTCAAGAAGCTGCTTGTAAACACACAGTATGATTTCCTAAAAAGGCTTCTTGTTCTTTATCCCACTGAGCGGCACTGTGACACATCAAGGTCAGCCTTAGTGACCATTAAATAGGCAGCTACTTAAGATGGTGAAAGGCAAAACTGACTTCCAGATGCAGCTGGGAAAGGGCTAGAATCAGGAACTCTGAGCATTCCTGATGTTGAGGAAACACAAGATCTTAATCAGGTGCTGAATCTCAACTGTAGTTCAAGCTATGCATCATATGTCTGCATTTCTGCTTCAAACAGCTTATCAAATTAATACTCAGTCCTGTGTTAAATCCTCTTACACAGCCCAAACTCAACTACCTTGTTTAGGTAGCTGAAATCCTGCAGCCAACAAAGGAAATTTTGTTAAGAGAAGCCAACTGAAAATATCCAAGAATGTTTCAGAATAAGAACCCATCTCTTTTCAGTAATGATATGGCCAGCCTTTTAAGTCACATACCTAAAATATGTTAAAGTGCTAGGGGCCTAAAGATGGACTAAGTACCCCCTAAAACTATGTGTCATTACATATACATTTTGTCTCTCTGATGCACATGAGAATCCATAGATCTGTGTTTTCACTAAAGAAACAGGAATCTTGAGATTTGCTTCTTTCTGACCTGTGATGGGTGATAGCAGTTGCTATTTTTTTCTTAAAACCATCTTGACAACTTGAGACCGTAGCATACAAAACATTAAACTTAAGCCCTGCCTGAAATGTATTTTCATGATACTTGCACCTCTACGCACTGAGGGAATCTCAAAAATCCAGTTTTGTATCAGAAAGCTGAGTTTCACTTCTGCATCTCAAAGAATAAAATTGGTTTGGATTTCAATCTCCAACTAGAATTATTCAAAATTAATGACAGTGGAATGAACCATCATCTGAATGAACTAAAAGAAGAATGTGGGGATAATTAGAGAAGAGAAATTAAGGTTCTTTTATCTCTACAACACATTTAAGTTCAGTCCATACTGACAGCAATGCTGGTAAGCTGTGTGAAATAAACCTGGTGACCTCCATCCAATTTACACTGCCAAATAAATGTTCCTCCTTCACGGAATACATACCAATTTTAGGTACTCATTGGCATCCTTCTTGTAAATCTCCTTGTGGTAGAAGACTGGATAGAGCTGGACTGCCTAGTAATACCTGAAAATGCTTCCTCCATTTCTAGCCATCTTGATAGGAGTCTCTGTGTGTGAAAGATGCAATCAACATAGTACATAATTTTTTTTCCCCAGGGATATTCTGGGCTGCATCAAAAGGAGTGTGACCAGTAGGCTGAAGGAGGTGATCCTGTGCCTCTACTCTGCTCTTGTGAGACCAATACTTGGAGTATTGTGTGCAGTTCTGGTGTCCTCAACATAAAAAGGACATGGAAGTGTTGGACCAAGTCCAGAGGAGGGCCACAAGGATGATCAGAGGACTGGAGCACCTCCCCTATGAAGATAGGATGATAGAGTTGGGGCTGTTCATCCTGGAAAAGAGAAAGCTGTGTGGAGACCTCCTAGCAGCCTTACAGTATCTGAAGGGGGCCTATAGGGATGCTGGGGAGAGACTCTTCATGAGGGACTGTAATGAGAGGACAAGGGGTAA